>WMED01004232.1:0-21012 GCA_019650415.1 Pipa parva
CTGGCGCAGTCGCCCAAACTGTTCGCACTACTTCGGACAATGGTGAATTCCCCCCATGGTTTTGTTAGCTTTTAAGCTTTGTTTTGGCTCCCCCTCTTTGATGGTAGCAGCCATAGTTTATCTGTAAAGGAAACACACAAATGTCCTTTATTTTCTGTGGAACTTTAGACCATGCATAGTCATGATGTCCCCCACAAAGTCCAATTTATAGAATATGGCTGCAACCAGCAATGACATGAATACAACACAAAAATAACACAATTGACTTAAATTAAATAATGAAAAAGGAAGTAAGATTTCAGTCCATTCATAAATACGCCCCATATATAAATGTTAAATGAATCCTACACAGCAGATGGTTGAATGAGAGAGAAATAATTATTTGAAAATGTCCTTAAAACAAACAAAAAGCAATTTACAAGAGTCTGTAAAATAGTGCTAAAAGCAAGATAGTAGTTTCCAGGTGTGGTACATTGCTTTTGTAGAAGATTTTTTAATGAATATTATATGGCTTGCTGTGCTTTCACCACTTTTATTTGCATTTAAGTGACTGTAAATGGATTTTACTGTTACACTGCTATTAATGGAGAATGTCTCTGCAAATAGAAACAACATGGTAGATTAAATTTGTATAAATGGACTTACACAGGGAAAGAATGCTATGAAGTATACAGTACATTATCTCATGCTGATGTGTTTCCTGCTATGGGAGAAATTAGAATAATTCAGTGGCAGTGATATAACAACAGTGGTTACATTTGACAATTAGCTTTACCCCACATACCGGACTGTGGAATCAACCTGTTAAATTACCTACCAGCGGTGATGAGTACAACAAATCACAGGATTCTATAGATCCTTTATTCCATGACTTTATTGAAGAACAGAAAACATTTAGGGGATTCACTTTCCCTTTATCAGATGGCACTGAAGAATTAAAAATAGTAATAGTGGTCATTGTGGACACGGTCATGACTGGGACTGATGCCTTAAGGCAGAGGTCGGCAACCTTTTGGGTTGAGGGAGCCATATACGTGCGGCTCCCTCAGCCCTTTTGAATCCGGAGCCATGGCTCCGGATTGGCTAGCAATCTGGACTCACGGTGATGTAATTGGCTCTGGATTGGCTAGCAACCCGAAAGCGCTGAGAGAGCTTTCTCTCTACAGTGCTTGCCGGCAGACTGTAGTGAGCGGTGCTTGCACCACTCGTTACAGTGTAAGAGCCAGATTTGGCCATCAAAAGAGCCATAGGTTGCTGACCCCTGCCCCAACCTGTCTGATGCCCCCACTGCCACTGAGTTTGCACCAGCGCCCAGGAGGGAGCAGCAGTTCAGGAAAGAGGGGACCCAGAATCTATAGTGACTTTCCTTATCTGATGGGAGTTTAATTCCCCCCCAGGGCTTTGCTACCAGTGGAGAGTTTAACCTCATGGTGACATCATCTTTAATTCTATCTGTTAGAATCCAAATACACAGCACAGAGTACCCTAATGTGTGTTAAACTGTTACCTGTGTATGTTCAGAAGTTTGTTGTGTTCATGGGGTCAACATCTTTCATAACGTTTTACAGAGATCAATCATTCACTTTAGTCCCTATCCCTATGGATGTACAGTCTAGTTTCCCTATGCAATAACTCAGACAAGGACCATTTTAGTCAAGCTTCAGTTAACTCAGTATGTTTCTGTATTGTGGGAGGAAACCAGAGTGCTTGGAGGAATCCCATGCAAATACAAGGAAAAACAGATAAACCCCATGCAGATGATGTGCATTTATAGATAAAACTGGCACACACTAGACAGGGAGGAAATGCTTATGCAGACATGGCCTAAGGAAGTAAGTCACTGTTAATATCCTTTTTTTTACAATAATCTTTTTAATCATACATTTGAAGCACATGGAGTCTTATTCATCAAAGTGAAAATTCAACCGTCAAAGTGTTTTCTCATCACTTTATGTCACTATGCTTCAATAATTCTCTACTCCTTGTTCACTAAACAGAGGATTCCTATAGTGAAGAAGCGAATGGCATCTCTTGCATAGTGTGGTGTATTGAGTCGGCCAGTAACAGTGCTGCTATCAGCCTTGCTAGTTTTGCTACTGTGACAGATTCTGCCACTTAATGAATAAGGAAATTACCTGTGGACGCAAAGTGATTGCAAAGAGCTCAGTAAGTCCGCAACTGTCATAAGCGTCCGGAATGGTAAAAAATTCACAACATCTGCAGTGTTTCTTGTATATTCGAAGAAGATGGGAATTGGCAAATGAATGTTACCATTTTGACTACCCTTAAAGACTATTTTTTAGAAGAATTAAACAAGTAACACAACAGGGACATAACGAATGCAAAGTTATTTCATTGCCACTATTTAATACATTTCCCCCAGTTTGTCTATGGTGGCCTATTTTGCTAAGACTATCCCATGACTATCCCCTTTTTAGTGTCACTATAATGGTACCTGCATTCATATATACAGTATGTATCTCATGTATTGATCTTCCTTTGGGTTTCTTTTTAGTGATAGAATGCAGCAATAAATCATCCATCATAATAACGACAAACCAAAATCAGTGTCATATTAATATTTGTTGTATGATCGTGTCGCATAGAAATAGACATCCATCATACTTGTAATGTAGGAAACTTTATTGTGGTGATCAAAATGTGGGTCAATATGCATCAAAATGAAGTGTCAATATGTGGAAAATAACTATAATGCAAAAAAAATCAGTTTGTTTCACTCCAAATTTTTTTTTTCCAGGTGTTTTAATAAATTCTTGAAAAGTCAAACAGAAAATTAGTGTGAATCAAATCAAAACGCAAACTTTTTACTCTTTATTAAATATTTCTCCAAAGACTGAGTCATGACCTGGAGAACTGTCAGTACAGTGGATGATATCATTCTTGTGCTGGCATAAGAGAAGCATACATATAACGATGCTACTGGTAGAAACATGTAAACCAACCACAGAATTATGAGATTGAACATTTTCAGTTCACATATCACTTAGTCTGGGTTTTCTTGGTGTTTTATCCCTAGATCAGATTACTGCGCAGGGTGCACATGACATTATACGCTTATTGACTACATAATGGACAAGTGTTCCACACCGTGCATGACCTGAAGCTCTGGAAACTGTAGTAATTGATTTAAACAACTTCTATTATGGTGTTATTAAATGGCTTGCATGAATACTGAAGTGGTGTTTGTTGAATTTTGATATTGCTACACAGAAAGCAGTATCTCTATTTTATTAATCTGAATCTTTGGCAGTTATTACACTGACATTTTGTTGGTATACTTTATAATCACCCAAATGCACTGGGCCTTTACAAGCTAATATTCTAAAAGTGGAATGCAGACTATGGAAACTATGTACATGCTATTGTAGTTCTAATTTGGAATTTAAACAATTATCTGCTTCTATAAAGTTTGTACCATTTCAAAATCTCTTTGAGTTACATTGGTGTTATATTTTGCAGTAATGGAATTTTTAGCTGGGTACCTAATATTTTGCAAAACATAAAAACCCTTTGGTACAAAATCATTATGGGGATAATTTGTTTTAGGGTATAACCTGCAAAGCTAGCAATTCATTGTGCCACTTTACCTAATCCTGGTAGTTTACTAATATATACAGTATATATCTGCTTAATTACAGAGTTTGTTTAATGAATTAGCCTCTCCAGAAGAAAAGAAAAAAAATGCAAATTTTGCAATCTGAAATAGTTTGAATATTTATTTGTGTATCACACAACCTCTCATTAACATGTTTGTTAGACCCTCTGGTTCACACTGATTGGTAGACCCTCTGGTTCACACTGATTGGTAGACCCTCTGGTTCACACTGATTGGTAGACCCTCTGGTTCACACTGATTGGTAGACCCTTTGGTTCACGCTGATTGGTAGACCCTCTGGTTCACGTTGTTTGGTAGACGCTCTGGTTCACGTTGTTTTTTTAAGTGACATTGCCTGTCACTGCTATAAGAGGCAGAAATTGAATTTTCTTGTGAAAATACTGAGTTGGTGTAGTTAGTTTCTGATTGGTATTGAGTTGAAAAGTTTTGGCATCAGATTTTTTTTACATTTTTGACTCATGGCAGTTTTTCAGCTGTGGCACCAATTTCTTGCATTGTTGAAGGACATTTGATACATGCTTTATATGATGGCTGTTCTGCACACATTATGCATAGCTTTCTGTATGTAGCATGTAGTAAATCTCTAGAGTACCTGCTTGTAAAGCTCTTTTGCACACTCCTGTGGTTTGTAAGTGACTGTTTCTGCGAAGGCCCACCTATCATATTAAAATCAGATGTGTTCCTAAAAGCGATATTAATTCAGCTTTAATGAAAAGCCAAATTAACATTTATGTTTATAGGCCAAGGCATACTTGTATTAAATTAATAAATCAATTTCTACAGTCCCATTTATATAACCACCTGCACACTAGCTATGAATACAGAGGATCAGGCTTAGAGTAAAGGTAATGAAATTAAGCATTACATAAGAACTGGCTGGTTTTGTGTTTTTTGGCAGAATGTATGTTTTGATGTGCCTGTGCACTTTTCCAATTTGCAGACTTTTTTGCTACAATGTGCTGCTGTTTTTATTGATGAAGAAAGCAGGCCATTGTAGCTGGGAGCCTAAGAGCTGCTTGTAGACTCCCAAGGAATTTTTATGGTCCTATCTTGGCCAAGGAAGTGTAATACCAAGTATGTACAGGGTTGTCTTGCTCATTGCCAAATCTTCTAGTAGCCCACCAGCAGATGGGCATTGACTATTCCATAGGCACCCTGTATTTATTTTCCAGTCAAATACACAAGATGAACTAATTTGTGGCAGTATGGGTCTGGTTCTGACCACCATAGCTTGAATCTTACAGGGTGGTGGCCAGAACACTGGCTAACATGGATAATACTCTGCTGTCAATGTAAATTTTAGATGATGTCTTTTTGCCTTATAAAATGTGTGTATGCTGTTCAGTGGATCTGATGATGATCTGCTCAGCAATTTACAGTGGAACTGACAATTGGACTATTGTGTCCAGTTATACTGATGTACAGCTGTGTGGGGCAAAGGCAGTGTCAAACTGGTGAACCAGGACACAGGGAAAATTCTAGGTGGGCCCAGACATAAGTGGGCTTTCTGAAGTTTTAAATTTCACCAATATTACATATTTCTGAGGTTACTGTAAAACAGATGGGGGTTTGGAATCCACATACAGTATGAGGTAGGATACAATTAAAGAGGAACTAAAGTACCTACACACAAGTACATATATAAGTTGCCCACTTACCTGCCTCCTAAATCCTGTGGTAGTCCTGTCAGGATACTGTGGAATTTGCCAGACACCACAGTGGATTTAGTGCTGGCCCTACCCAAGGTGCGGAGTCTAAGGGATTCCCGGTCTTCACCTTTAAACCCCCCCAAGGAGGTACTGGGCTTAGCTGCAAGGGAATCCCCAGGTCGCTGCCCCTGGGAGAGCCACCCACTGGTGGTGCTGAAGGAGTAGGAGAGAACTTCCGAGAACACAAAGCCAAGAGCAGGAAAACAGGATACCAACAGGAACATCAGGACTCAGGAAACAAGACCTATAATCAGACAATGAGACAGCCAGCCTGCAGAGTATTTATAGGCAGAGCCTAATGGTGATTGGCTGGCAACAAGCTACCAGATGGGAACAAACGAATCCAGTAATATAAGGAACCTGTGCGAGGTGGGAAAACAGGAGCGAGCTGGACTGGAAACAGACACTAGTAAATGACCACCACCTGTGAATGGAATGTCCAGGGTTTGAATCCCGGGACTAGAGCAACCGCTGTATTACAGGTCCCCAGCTGTGGTGAGCCCAGGCCTAACAATTAACTTTGTACATAAAGGGAATATTATTAAAGTTTACAGCAGTGTAAGTCTGTTTCTGGTCATAATATCCTAGATGACTCCCATGCAACAAATGCATGATAATATGAGTGTTAAGAAGCAGTAGCTTTACAGGCACCCTCCACACAAATTGTACAACTGTTTGTATTATATATATATATGATGGGCTACTGAGAAGTGGTCAACTGAGTGGACTACTGAGCATTGTGTAGTGGAACTGAAAGATAACTGGATGGATTACCTTGCAACAGTATTACAACTGCTCTCCCGCTTGGCGTACTGGTCAATAAGCAGTGAAAATAGCAATATGGTGAGCTACTGAGCAAGTACAGTAACTGGCACCTGGGATGGATACTAGGCTGTGCAACCAGTGGTTCATTGCTGCAAAATGGAAACTGGAAAAGTGAGTAATTTGCACTCAAGGCAATGTCCATGCCTTTATTCAAAAGTGTGTTTCAGATTCTTTGTTGGCCTTAAGATACCAGTGTACTAGAATCCCAGCCATAAAATATAGCAGGGATGTTGGATTATTTCCAGTAAGGTAATGGTGATTGTCAGTATAACATACTGTTTCTAAAAACGACAAAACCTATTTAGGGGGTTATTCACTAATGTCCAAATTGTTGCGTATAGGTGCGAATTCACCAGATAAAGTCAGTCACAATAGGCTGCTACTGTCACAGTCGCATCTTTATAATGAGAATATTGTCGCAGTTGCAACTTTATTATGGGAAAATTGTCGCAATCTTAACTTTAAAAAATTGTCACGACTTTACAATGGAGAAATTGTAGCGGATTTACTATGGGAATCCGCTGTTTTTGAATTTGACAGTCAAATTCGCATCTTAGTGAATAACCCCACAGTGTTTTTTTAAATACAGAAGTCAATTAGGTCACTCCCATTTTATTTAACATATTGATTTATTATTATTTCTATACTCCTTCTTTGTGACTTTATATGATGATACCATACCCCACCCTACTATATAGCATGTTAAATTTTTTTAGTTTATTAAAACTAATTGCACACCCATCAAAATCTTCATTAACAACACATAAAACAGATTTTTAGAAAATGGGTCTCTACTTTATTGATTGTAAGTATAGTCTAGGCCTAAAGACTTTCCTCAGAAGTAGGAAGACGTACTGTACAAAAGATAAAGGGGGGAATTCACGATACTCCGAAGTGAGGTGCCGAGTGTTCGCCTCACTTCGGACTGACTGAGATGTGCTCGCTTATGTCCTGCACGCGGACATCAGCAAGAGCAATAAAGGGATTCCAGTCTCGGCGAGAGCAACTCTTTTGCACTCCGCACCTCACTTCGGAGTATTGTGAATTCCCCCCAAAGATGGGTGCAGTGTACTGTCTATATTTACCACTGTAGGGTTATCGTATCATCTAGAAGTCGGGGTACACATATGGAATGATGAAGTTACTCCAGTATACATTGTGACAGGAATACAGGTATACAGATGGAAGGTGTATACAGTATATTTCACCCAGATTCCTGTCATATGTATGGTAAACCTATGTGTGTAATTAAGTTGCAGCTGGGATATCAGCTGAGGGAAGTTAAAGGGTGTGTGTACCTGTGTAGCTTGCTCTCAATTGGGAAAAGGAGTTGTGTGTGTGAGAGCTGCAGACAGAGCTACAAACTACTACTCTGTAGTATTGGAGTAAAGTGATGTTTTTCTTTACTGTTATGAGATGTCAATGAAGAGGAATTGTGTGTAGGAAAAACTGCGTTGAACTGCCTTCTGTGAATATTTGGAAAGGCTTGTTTTCTATTTGTTTTTCGTTTAAACACACTTACCTGTTTTCACCTAAATAAATGAGCCGCAAGCTAGTTTTTCATAAACTGGATGTCTGAAGTTTATTTGTTGAACTGTTTCACTGTGCCACTGACTAAAATTAACAAGACAGCGGTCCAACTACCTATCCCCGTCACAACATGCAGTGAATTTGTATCTTATGTGTCCTCCAATCAGCAGGTGACCCATTAATCCTACCTCTCTTGGATGTTTGATCCTGGGGAAGGCGAAAATTCATTCCTGACTCCCAAAAGGGCAATCAGAGGATTTGAGGATACTGTAAATGTACCCTACTGTTTAATAGTCCTTATAATGATATCCTCAGGGTTAGAAAGTTGGAGAAAAAGAAAAAAAGGTTAATATAAATAAATAATTTCACAATAAAAAATGACCCAATTAAATCAGTTCTCATCCCTACCACCCCCACTTCTATCAGGTACAAGGCCTATATTCTATACATTTAATCTAGACAATGATATTATATACTTTATATATTTTTTTCACTTAATATGTAGTTTTTTTTGTAGACAAACGTTTAAATCTATACAATGTTGTTATACACTTTACAGAAATACTGTACATTTTTTATATACTTTATACAAATTCTATAACATGCATTGTTTTTACAGAATTATTTTAATCTATACAATCTCCTTATATACTTTATATATATTATACTTAAATACTATACATATGTTTAATTCACTAAACAGATTTTTTAACATTTGTTAATCTATGCAATCACTATTTTGTGCTAATGTACTTTTTCACTAATTTACTAATAGTAGATATATACTATATATCTATTGTATATATTATATATTCTATTCACTAAACATGCATTTTTTAGACACAAACTAATCTATACAATGTCCTCATATTTTTAACAAACACACACACATATATATAATACAGTACATATTGCTTTACAAAGATATTTTGAAAACATATTAATCTATACAATGTCCTTACATGCTTTACATATGTACTGTACATGTCCTAATTTATCTTAAATGTATATACTATACATATATGCTATCTACATCACATATTAAAGTGCACATGTCACCTCAAAACTAATATTAATTTAGGTTGTACTAATGAAATAAATGTTTTTGTAAATATATATGTATTTTTAAAAATGTGCCTTTATACAGCATTTCTCTCTGTCATCTTCCCTGTCAGCCTGACTTTTCTTTCCCAAGTCGGGTGGGCAGGGCTAAATGATGTTTGACATTATAGCTCCTCCAATCAGATCCCTGCTAGATTGTGATTTAAGGGATCTGATTGGAGGAGCTATGCTGTCAATCATCATTTAGCCCCACTCACCCGGCACTTGGTGCCAAAAAGGTTTTCCATCACTGTCCTATAATGTAAATAATGGTTATTTATGGGATTCCTGGAATGTAGACTATTAGAAGAAACTTTATAATTATAGGGTAGATGAAAACCTACATATTTTGAAGTTCAAAAGCTGTTGGAAGGATTTGAGTTGCTTTCACAATGATTTAACAATTGGCACATATGTAGCTTCTCATTCATTTGTGCAATAAACTGACAGTTTTGACATCTGAATATATCAAAGGCATCATGTTTCTTACACAAATCTACAAAGGCATTTGCACTAAAGAGACAATGCATGGCAAAAACAAGGCACTTTGACTTCCATCTTTTGGGTTTTTGTTGATTTATTTGAAAAAAGTACAAAACAAGTTGATGTCTGTGTGGTTGCAACTTAGACATTTCTAAGTAAATAAAGCCGTTACTGTAGTATATTAAAAACAGCATTTATTTATGATTGTGTATGACTGACACTGTACAGTTTTATACAATATGCCTTCAGCAGATGGTAAAGGGCATATGTTAAGTTGCCCACATATGGAAATGCATCTTATAAAACCTGCTCTAAAATAACCACTTCACTTCTATATATTCACTTCCACTTGCAGTAAGCTAAATGAGACCTACTCTTTAGTAATAGCCAGTGCTGGAAACCTTTCATTCATTCGTTTTGCTAATTATTGAAGGAACAGCCAAAGGATGGATTGATGTCTAACATATGGTGCTAAACTGGTTCAGAGGCAGTGTGGGTGAAATCTGAAAGCATGAATGAGAAGGGGAAAAAAGAGGTCAGCAATCCAGGAAGGCTTTAGCTACTGGAAAGAGTGATTCAGCCAGCCTGTGGAAGTTGGTGAATGCATGGAAAGACTGAATAAAGGAAACTGAAATGTGCATCTGTGCCTAATGTCCAACCAGTCCCTAATCCTTTCAGTATTTTCTTTATCCACAAGTAGGTTGTATAAAGACCAAATTCAAGAACATATTTCTTATAAGGGGATATGTGGAAGCTCATCGTATGACAACTATCCTTCCTGGTTGTTCACTAAATATTTAAAATCTGAAGGAAAGAAATAAACATTTATTTATACAATATTAATTACTGTCAAGTGACACATGGGGAACTTTTTCATATATTGTGCTTTGGATTTAGGGTAAAAAAAAGCTGTGAATTTCTTAAAATAAATTAGTTTTTGTTGATCTAACATATGTAGATAGAGCAACATCTATCAAGCATGGCCAAACATGTTACACTGCACTGGCTGATGAGCAACCTGGGTGTGAGAGAGTCAGGCTCCCCAGTCACCAGCTTACATGCCTGTATAGGCCACAATCACCTTTGTTTGTGGACCATAAACAGGAAATGAGTGCTTATTGGTTGATGCTTTGCTGGGTTATACATTGGTGGTTTGCTGCCTTTTAGTGTCTCACTAAACCAGGTGCTGCATTAAAGTTTGTTCCATCTTATAGTTGCTATACTCACTGACCTACTTTCTCACACACAGCTTCATATTTAAACCTTGGTAAGGGAATTCATTTTGATTTGTCATTTTCGTCTGCTTAGACCTTCCTTTAAAAGGTTCGGCTTTATTTTCAATTAAAATTGCACCACACTCTTTATTATAAACAAAATCAATAAACAAAATCAAATATGTAGGGGTGGAAAGAAGTATACAATTACTACAACCTCAAATACCTTGTCCCATGAAAGCAGAATAACTGGGCAACATTTTCTACATTTAATATAAATTTTAAATACTCTTTAAAAGAATAGTAATAACAAATATAATGAAAATGTCTCACATGCATTTGTAGCAACTTTATTTTCAGTATATTCAGTCTTATTTCCACTTTTACACACTAAAACCGATATTGCATGGTTTAGATTACTGCTATAACCAAGTGCAATGTGCTAGGGTAGCAACCATGTCTTCCTTTTCTTGGTGAAAACCATAGTTGTATTCTCTTCTTGACTGATAATCACAGAGGCATTCTCCCTTTGGTAGAAAACCATGGATATACTCTGTATTTGTATTGTGTATAGCTGGAAACCATAGATTTTTCTTCCAGTCCAGTATGTATAATATTACTATTTCCCCAGTTGTATTGTCATTTGTGGAGGTTATAGCACCTTCTTCAAGGTGTGAACAGTTGACAGTAATTAGTAGAATAAATGTACGGGTCATTTACTGGATTGCAGATCCATTGACTCCTATTTTCTATCAGACTGACAGCAACATTAATATGTTAGGCAGAAGAAGCATATAAGGAAAACATGAAATATCCCATTTCCCTGAAAATAAGACCTAGTGCAGTTTTTTCCAAGTTTAGAAATATAAGGCTAATCCTGAAATTAAGACCTAGCTGCAGTAAAGTAGGAGAAATATACCGTACTGGTACCATGTTTGCCTGAAAATAAGACCTCCCCTGAAAATAAGTCCTAGGGTGTCTTTAGGAGCAAAAGCTATTATAAGACCCTGTCTTATTTTCTGGGAAACACGGTATCAGAAGACAAACAAAAACTACATACAAAAAACATTCACTGAACATGCACTACAGCATTTACTACAACGTAGTGGATTTAATTTTAATGTATTATCAGCTCCCTTAAAATACAAACTATATCAGTCAATGCCAGATTTACATGTCAGGAGCTTATAGGTACATAGTGCTTGATGTCTTAGGACACACCCTTTGACCACACCCCTCTGTGCAAATAATCATAGACTAAATTATACAGTGAACTGAAGTGCTTTATCTGTGTGACTCCTAATTTCATACAAAATTAAATGTCATGTTCAGCATTTTAATGTAAAGAAAATACATCTTCTAGAACTCATCCCTCTGCACATGACCTGGCTATGAGCCCTTCCATCTAGCCACCTATAAGCATGGGCAACAGAGATGTGTACATTTATAATCTCTGTTATGGAAGTATATACTTGCATATCACATGGTAATAACAAAACAGTTATTGTCCTTCTTGTTGGGTCATGTACAGTTTGGTGCGATTCAAACAAGTCATTCCAATAAAAGTAAAATAAACTTGCAAAGCAGCAGAACAAATGGAAATAATAATTAATATGGTTGTTTACGCTAGGCATTTCCACTCTATCATCCCAGCAGACAAGGCTTTGATGATATTAGATATGAACTGTGATTGAATAGCTTCCAGAAAACACCCACTAAGAGCAATAAACAACTCAGCCAGCATTGGATTTACAGCATGGCATAATATTAGCAGTCTAAGAGGAATTAGCTGAACCCAACCCAATAGCAGAAACAGGTTGTACAGCCGCCAGTGAAGCAAACTTTACAAATTATGCCTGACTTAAGAAGGGATCATTTCCCCAAGTACTTCTTGTGAATTTATATGTACAGTGAGATAAGATGGACATAACATATATTCTGATTCCACCAAAAGGAATGAAACTTGGCTTCTTTTTATATGGTATTTATTTACTTTATTGGGACCATATAAATCTTTTTGCTATACAGTTTCTGTAGTTATGTTGCTGCAGGGAAGGCCTTACGGTTGTGCAACCAGGGCACTGCTACTACCACCAGCAGAAACCAAAATAGGAGGAAGTAAGCAGCTGGAGCTGCTAGCCACCAAGGACAGCAGCTGTATCATTACTGGGGTGTGACAGGGCACCATATTCTGCATTACCATAGGGTGCCCTAAGGCTGGCCCTGTGTTCCTGCTTGAGGCAAAATAAATGAAAACACCCCTCATTGTTCTATTTATTACCACCCCTGATGATGCCAGCTGGGGAGGGACATCCTAATTCCCTTCTCTTGACTGTATTCAAACCTCCAAACCAATGGGAAACTCTTTCCACTTTATATCATAGTAGGTCAGTGTAAAGAGCTACACAGCAGGAAATACATGCACTTCATTCTCTATTACTGTGTAGGAAGAAGAAAAGGAATTTGAAATTATTTTTTCCCGTAAATCTTTCAGACTTTTATCTTTTCAACTTCTTGCCTGAATGATCATCACATAAAGTTTCCAATAAAGCAGACATGGGCACTGTATGGCCCGCGGGCCTCATCCAGCCCTCTAACTAATGTGGCAAATTGCCATAGGTGCCGGCAAGTTAAGTATATTACTCTGGCCCTCTAACACCATTCACTTTCTAATTGTCCACCCCTGCTAGAAAGTAATAAGGTCCACCCTTCCACATATAAATATAGAATTTCTTCTCAGATTGTCTTTTGGCCCCAAATATAAATTCAGCTGCAAAAACTTGAGTGTAGCGTGTGACAGACACACTTTTTGTGAATATTGATCTGTACAAACAGTAGACATCAGATGGTGCATCCAAGTCTTCCTCATCTATATGGCACAGTGACTACCAAAGTAGTGTGCCTTACTTGTGCCCGTGTTGATATGTATGAATGAACAGAAAAACAAAGGAAGAAAGTGGATGGTCTGTAACTTCCCTACAGCATTCGCCAAATGCTTTTTATAGGAAGGTATAAGAACTTCACTATGAGAAAAAAAATAATCATAATGGCAATAAATACTGCATTATGAAACTATTGATGCCATATAAATTATTCTGGGAATATAATACATTAGCACATTTTCTGTTATTTTCCCCCATTGGGCTCCATGTTGCCTACCCAAACCCACAACTGCATGCTTCATCCCCATGCAAGAGTACATCGACTGTGTTCTTCTGCAGATACACTTGCAGTAAGCTTAGCATTTATGTGTATATTAACAACATCTGTGCTGAAGTGGGGAACAAACCTGAGTATGTGATCTTAGGAAGGGAGAGGAGATCTGAATCATTTTGGAATCACTACAGTGAAAAACAACTAATATTCAGGGAGTAAATTCTCTGGATTACTGACAGGGTTAACAATATAATAAAGTTTTACCACTTATGTCTTTAGTTTTCCTTTCAATCATTTTAGAATTTCTGAGATGCAAATGGGAAAATCTATTTTCCCATGGCATATTGCCAATAATTCGTTGTTTAGGGCATAGCTGGATATGCAGTTTGCTGAGGAAAGCTATTTTAAATATATCTTCCATAGTGGTATAAGTACTAGAAGGAAATGATCAGTTGTGATTTTAAGACAAACAATTCAGCAACAATGTCAAAACTTACAGCAGAAAGTTTAAATTTGGAAATCAGTACTCTCTGTAAGGGTCAGATGCTGTGAGTTCATCTACTTCTGCGGCCGAAATTTATTAAACTCTGAAAGACCGCTCTGGGTCTTCTGAGTTTACCGGGAGAAATCTCAACATTTTTTTTTTTTTTTTGATGGTAAAGTAGCCATACTTTACATTAGTAGCATGGCTACCTTTCCATTGAAAATTTTTAAGAATCGGGATCGAAAAACTCGATTTTGAGATCTTGAAATAAATCTTGTGAGAACAATGTGAGATTTCTCCCAGTAAACTCGGAAGAGTTTAATCAATTTTACTCAAGTTAGGCGAAATTTATTGACGTCGGAAAAGACTTTTCCGACTTTAATCGGGAGAATGCTTTGAAGTTTCTCCCGGTAAGTATCATGAGATTTGCATCGTGTGATACTTACTGTGAGAAACTTTTTTAATTAAATATATCCATGTAAAGGTAGCCATACAGTATAGCTACTTTTCCATGGATATATCCAATGAAAAAAGTTTCTCACAGCAAGTATTGCACAATACAGCCATCGGGAGAAACTTCAAAGCGTTCTCCTGAGTTATTAAATTTGGAAAAGCGCAAACGGCTTTTCCGAATTTAATAAATTTCGCCCAAAATTTAAGTTTTTTACTCTGGAAATATTGAGGGATTTATTTTTTCTTTTTATTAGATAATATACCAAATCAAATTGATTTTGGTGTTCTTTATGTATTAATGTCAGTTGTTGGAGAAACTAGTAAGTAGAAGCCTTTGTTTTTTAGCTCAAAACATGGCCAGGGACCCTCTCTTTGCTCCCAAACACCTGTTACTTTATTTTGCTCCATGTCCTCAGGACTGCCATCAGAAATCATGGAGTTCCTGTGACAGTATACCTTTCATTTGCACTGCAAATTGCCCAATTACAATGCTTAGTGCCCAGCAGGCCATCATTTCATTAAACAGTACCAAAAATTTACATAAGACTGTTTAGCTGCTCCCCTGGTTTGCTGTATTGGTGGGTCCCCCCACAGCAGTACTCCTTTTACCTTGTTGGTGGCTTTGCCTGTACCCATGTGGTTTGCTTCCCTTGAAGTGCAGATCATTTCTTTATACACCAAGTAGCCATTTCCCACCTTTAAGAAATGAATATGTTTACAGCTTATTAGTTCAGGGTTCAGTAACCTTTGCACAGGATCTCGCTCCCTCCTCCACTGGGGAAAATTTTTTGCCGAGCTTCAAAGGGGGAGGAGCACATGCTCCTGATCACATGACTTGCCAACTTCCTATCAGAAGAAGCGTCTGAGGTCATGGGCGGGGGGAGGGAGATGTGCTTAGAGCCAAGGCAGCTGAAGAGCCTCATGTGAATCGGAAGCCGCGGTTTGCCGACCCCTCTATTAGTTCATTGATCCATTTATTTTAATGCTGCACCCTTACATCATATAACACCACTGCATTGATGAGATGCGTTTGCCTAGCCTAAGTTTTGTGTGTACACCTCTGACATGGCCATCTAATGAACTCTGGGAGCAATAAAAATAATGTTAACCTAAGTCTGTATCAGTCAGTAGGTACATAAAAATGATGACTTTGGATAACAGAATTATCTCTCTTAAAAGTGAAATTTATTAAACTTGGAAAGACCGCTCTCAGGGGGTAATTCACGATAGTGCGAAGTGAGGTGCGGAGTCCTCGCCTCACTTCACACTGACTGATATGCGCTCACTGATGTCCTGCACGCGGACATCAGCGAGTGCTTTAAAGGGATTCCAGTCTCAGCGAGCGCATCTCAGTGTGAAGCGAGGACTCCGCACCTCACTTTGCACTATCCTGAATTCCCCCCTCAGTCTTTGCGAGTTTACCGAGTGAAATCTTGCATTGTTCTTATGAGATGTTTTCAAGATTGAGTTTTTCGATCTCTATTTTTTTTTTCTAGAGGAAAGGTAGCCATACTTTACATTAGTAGCATGGCTGCTTTTCCATTTTGAAAAATCGAGATCGAAAAAATCTCGCGAAAACAATGCAAGGTCTCTCTCTCGATAACATCAGAAACAATGAGAGCGGCTTTCAGAGTTTAATCAATTTCACCCAGGCTTAATCCAAATGCAACACAAATGGGGCTTGTGAGTGTGTTTTTTGCACTCGTTCTTTAAAGTTACAAACAAAAGTTTATGATCTCTAAATGTAATGTACCTCTCCCCTGGTCCTGATAACCAGGGCAGTCCACATTACTTACAGAAATGTGTCGTACACTAGTTATTGCTAAAGCAACAGCTGTCAGGAGATGTTTTCATGGGGTGGTTCAGTAGCAGCTGCATGGTAACAGACTGAATGAATAATGCATTAATCATCTAAATACAAGCTGAGAAAAACTTTGTCTCTTTCATGTTTTGAAAATAGCTGCTAATCCTCCAGCACCAGCAGTTATTAGGAACAAATGAATTATGCCTGCCTTTGTAGACTCATGACTTTTATGCTGCACCACATAAGAATAAATATTACAAGCTATTAGGGAATCCCATGAAATGGGAAATACTAAAAGAAAAGTACCCCCTTCATTAAAGGACCAGTAACATCAAAAAAATAAAAATTCCCATTTGGATTGACATGGCACTTATTCGAATACAGCCCTTTTTTTTTGCTGTTAAAAATAGATAGATTTTTCTTAACATGGAAAACATTCCAATATGAATGGAAAACAAGAGGACTTGACAATTCTACATTAACCTATGGATAGTTAAAGGAGGACTAAAGGTAAAAAAAAAAAAAGACATTGCATTTTTTTTTTTTTTTTTGGTGAGGGGAGCATTCTTATTGGCCCCTGCAATGAACGTGATGATGTGTAAATCCTTTTGACCCACCGATTCAACTAAGTGGGAGGAGCTTCATGCTGGCCCCTCTATCAGCCTAAGAGCTGTGAAGTCTGCCTCGGTGCAGTGAAATGACAGCACAGGTCAAGCTGTGACTGCAATGTTTCAACTTACTACAAGGTATTTAATTATTTATTTCATTTTTTTTACCTTTAGTTCTCCTTTAATAAACTCCACCAATTAAGGGCAAAATATACTAAAGTCAAAATTAATTTTTTTCAACTTTTTTGCCCATTTTCGCAGTAAAATATAGCCAAAAAATGGACTTAAGCATTATACTGCAATTATTTATCTTTTTATTCATTGCTCTGCAAGATGCATTTTCAAATGGTATATTGTTAAGTCTGCAAATTGTGTGTGTTAATGGAACTCTGTGCAGCAAGTAACCGCGCATCATTCACATAAATAAATTACTTGTTAGACAGTCTGTGGGGCTTATTCACTAAAGTCCAAATTGTTGCGTATAGGTGCGAATTCGCCAGATAAAGACAGTCTCAATAGGCTGCTACTGTCGCAGTCACGTCTTTATAATGAGAATATTGTAGCAGTCGCAACTTTATTATGGGAAATTTGTTGCAATCTTAACATTAAAAAAATGACGCGACTTTACAATGGGGAAATTGTTTTGCTATGGGAATCCGCTGTTTGAGAATTCGACAGTCGAATTCGCACCTTAGTGAATAACCCCCATGTATATTTTAGAGATTTTCAGTGCTAAAAAAGGTGATCTGGTAAAACCATATAAATATCCATGATTCGAGGTTTATAGGATATTAGCTCGGTTATACACTGCATAGCGGAATAAAAACCATGGCAGTCCATATAGTGTATGTATGTATAATTTTATTTATAAAGCGCCACAAATTTACTCAGTACTGTACAATTCAGCCATACAAATATAATATAATATACTGTACAGTCCATTAGATAGCAGCCCTGCAGCATGGGGAAGGAGTGTAGTTAATTTCTACTTAAAGGGGAACATTAGTGATAAATGATACTTTCCTGATCAATCTAGCAGCAGAACACAAAGTGATTCTCAGCCCAGGATCATCAGATGAATACATCGCCACTCTGCCCACTTCCAGGTCTATGTGAGTGATGTCGGTCCCTCATCGGATGTCGGAAGTGAGCAGAGCAACGATGTATTCCGCTTACAATCCTGGACTGAGAATCACTTTGTGTACTGCCACTAGATCGATCAGGCAAGTATACTTTACCATTTTTACAGTTCCCCTTTAATAGATAATATTACAGCTCTAAATTAAATATATCTTACTCACAATCCAGTTAAATTAAATGGTCAAATATTATTTCAAAGTTTGAGAGTTGTGAGTTGATTTTCTAGTCCACCTGTTTTTCCCCAGTTTCTAAGAAGAACATCCTGAGCACATGCAAGGACTTTGGTCCACTGAAGATCCAGGTGCTACTTTATAGGCATTAGTCTTCATTGTTGTTGGGCTGGCACGCTATTTTGCCGGAACAATAAACTGTATGCATAAGGTACATCATTTAGAGACAAAATCTTTCTCAAGTCTTAGTTCCATGTGAACGTTAGACAAAGCCTTAAGTGTCCTTTTCAAAACAGCAAGTTCCACAAACAATATCAAATATGTCTCCCATTAGCATCAAATAAGAAAATTAAAGAGCCAAAAATGAAGGCTTTCACTATTATGCAAGAATAACTAATAATAAATATTCACTTTTAGTGTAAGACTGGGGTCACACTAGCTGATTTTCATCGGAGCTGGAAAAATAGTCTCCATTGTTTCCTGTGGGATAATCCACACCGGCTATTGTGTTTTTGCAAGATAGAAAATAATGAACCTAATTAAAAAAACAAACAACTCGGCCGAATATCAGCCAGTGTGACCCCAGCCTTCATGGTCTCATAAGTAAATGTTATGACCCTAAGGTCTTCTTCAACAGCCCCGGCTTCTTATATTACCTTTACTCCATTAACTGGCTTGCAAGCACTTTAGAGTAATATGCTTCCCATGTAGTTTGTAGTTTGTGGGCCTACTTTTGTCTATCTTGTCATTGGATTGTTTTGTTTATATTTATTTTGCCTTTTCTTCTGTTTTTAAGGACATTTTTCCAACAGAATTTACTCAGATAAGGAGATCAGCACCAGTGTCACCTCGTGGCAGCCCGAGTGACATTCAACCAGTGGCAAACATACAATACAACAATCCTGCCAAGCTCTACACAAATAACAACAACACAGATGCTAACCTCTCGTCTCATATGGGCAGAATCAATATATCTTCTTCTCAGTGGTATGTAGAAAGATTAATGTGTTCTTTGTTTGCCAGGAAAGAGCATTATGAGGGCTGCTGTTTTTATTGTCATATACAATTTCATGGTGATTATCACTCAAACTGGAGCATCTTTTGTTCCTGCTTTTCTTTTCCTGTTCTGATACTGTCATCATATAATTAATAATTTTCTGCAGTAAAAGTGCAGTGGTCACAAAATGTAGTGATGCCCTGTCCAAAATCTATTCAGTTCTGTCCAGCAAGCAGTGAAAATTCCCAGTGAGCCCTTGCAGCAGGCCACTTCTTTCTCTCCAGCTGTGTCACATGACATCATACGTCACGTGATGGGGTGGGACCTCCCAGTGTGCAAGTCATCCACCAGTCTGACACTGCAGCGACATGAATATAGTGTATAGCTAGTTGAACCATTCCATTAAAAAGTTTTAAATCTTCAATGTGTCTTTAGCATCTTTTGCTCTGAACATGAGATTTTCTTTAGAATCCCAGTCATAAAGTGAGACTAATACTTTTTATTTAGAAGCATTCTCTTTATGTATGACTGTAGTCACTCTATATGGGGATGTCAAGGAAATCCTGTTTATAAGATTGTAGCAAAAGATTGTTTAAATGTTGGAGAAAATTTGAATAACTGCCAAAAAGGTTAAAAGCTAACCTCAAGAGACAGAAGTTTGACAGTTAATACTATATAGAAATACTATATTAAATACTATACAGTTGAGAGAGTCTTATAATAAACTTGATTGTAACATGCCAAAACAGTACTGAACAAACTCCCAAATCCTTCTGGGAGAATGTCCTGTTTAATGATGGGACTGAATGAGAGCTTTTTAAAAAAGCACCAAAACTGAAAACAAAATAAATCATCAAATAGGGTGATTGGTGTGCTTCTTGTAGCCTAATTTAGTCCTTATTTGCAGATCTACTCAATGGAATGTTTGCACCAATGATTGGGTCAGTAATTAGGGCAGTGTACATGGCAATGACAGCACACACTCAACTTGACCAACTCTTTTCAGGATTGTTTAAGTTCGTGTATGTTAGACAATCTGCCAACATGCTTAGGTTTGCCAAACTGTACCAGGTATACGCACTTTTACTGTATGTATTTATAAATTTATTTATAAAGCACCACAAACGTGCACAGCAATGTACAGTTCAGAATACAGTAAAAATAAAATACAGACATGGGAAAATTGCATTAAACAATACAATATAAGATCACAAGGATACATCATTTTAAGTGCTATGTTGAAGTTGAAACAAGAGGTTGGAGGCCCCTGCCCTGTAGAGCTTACAATCTAAATATTGTCATGTAGAAAAGACTAATTTATAGGATTATTACTCATATATTACAATCTGAAACTATCTTTATAAAGACACTTATAGGTACAAATAACTTACCATTCTGCCTTACAGCCAGCATGCATACTATAAAATAGTGCATGATCACATTTCTGCTTAGCAGGTAATCTTTCTGTCTGTAAAACATACATATCCTACATATACGGTACTTTACCCATTTCACATTCCAATTCTTTTTTTTATAGTAGAATTTTTATTGATTTTACAATACAACAACAGTTACATAACACAAACAAAGAAGGTAAATGCAGTTATCAGTGACATCCAAAACAATATACAATCATATACGCCATGGACAGTATGATTGTTTACTATATCCTTAATGATGTGTAAAATATAAATGTGAATA
>WMED01004233.1:0-16896 GCA_019650415.1 Pipa parva
TAATATGAAGAAATAAATTAGATATTTTTAACTTTTGGGAGTGCCAGAATTTTTCCTTACCTGTGTAGTTACTTAGATTTTCTTAGAAATTTTTAGATACTGTACTTTTCCTCTTGATAATATTTTATGGACATCAACATGATCAGCATTCCATAATTCTGTAAATAGAATCCCTTAGAATACTACTAAGAAGGTCAAACAGGCCTCTTTAGAGATGGGGTTCCCTGCTAGTAAAGCTCATGTGATCTTCTAAAAATTAATTCAACATGTGAAATGGGTAAAGCATGAATTTGTCTACTTTCCTATTGGAGGTACAGAATTGCATGCTTTGCCAGGGAGCCATGCAGGTTAATATATTTATTCAGATAGTCTTTGTCACAAACAGCATTCATAAAGAGCAGCACCACTCAAGTCCTGCCTGGGTGCTGGATTTGCGTTTTACCCAGCACTTCCGGGTTGGGGGTCCAATCCGAAGATGCTAACATCATGCAGTCACAAGTGATCCAGTGAGTTGGGTAGTTCCAGCCAGCTGCCACCAGTGGGAGGGTTAACCCAAGGGCCACGACCTGAGAGTCTCTTTACAGCAAAGGCCACACCCCCTTATGGCAGTTTAAAGGTGAAGACCAGAAGCTCATTAGACTCCTAGGTGCTATCCTGTGCCAACCCCACTGTGGTAACAAGAATCCACTACCCTCTTGTTCCTGCACTTTCATGTACCTGGACTCAGTACCACCAGAGGAGTAATGGATTCTGGTTGCTTCAGTTGCTCTAGTGGCACCCAGTTCAAAGATTCCCATGTGTATATCTTCCTGAACTGCACTGCATTTCTGCATTTCCTGTGATGGATCCTGTAAAGTCACAGTTAAAACCCAAGAGATCCATGATAGTACGCTAGAGCCCAGTCACAGAAAATTCTAGCCACGGATCCACTCTTGAAAGTCACTATATCTGATCTCATCATTTTATTAGGAAAAACAGATATGGAATTGCATTTATTATATTAGCATTCATGCAAATGCTATTGAATAGCAATGCTTCTCTATATACAATTGAAATTCATAGATATACAATAAAGATTGATTTGTGATTGGCTTCTGAGAGCACACCTCTCCTGTAATCCATTGAGGTATGGAAATAAAGTTTCTTCTGGGATAACAAGAGAAATGTATAGGTATTGCTCATACTTGACGTGCTTATCCCACAGCATAATTACCACAGGGAAAGTTTAAGTAAACATATCTTTTGTTCTGTAATAATGTAAAATATATAATTCTGAGGTTTGGCAGACCCAGGCTGTACAGTTGTTGTTATAACAATTAATCAGGAAATTGTATTCCAGCAAAAGTTGATTAGAGACATTGCATACTTCTCATAATAAGCTCCACTGAGACACTGAATCACACTCCACTCTTACTTTCCAATCTTTAAACAATTGTTAGTCAATCACTATTGTATACTTACACACAATTGGTCTGATTCATTGAATGTAAATAAAAGGCTTTGTTTGTTATAACACATGCATTCACACTTTCACACCAAGAATTTGTTGGTCCACAATTTGTTAGTGTGCAACAGACTTAATTGTGTTCACACATATATTTATGCACACTGTACATATCTGTTTATACATAATTACTCATGCACAATATTAAACACAGAACCCAATTTACACATATTTTGTAATCAAGGCTGCAGTTTATTCAAATGATCTATGTGTAGGTCGTGATAAACAAGTGCTGGATTTCCCTATTGGCACACGAGGCCTGTTCCTTAAGGCTTCTCAGACAGAAGGTACCTCTTTCACAGGGAATAGGTAGGGAATCATGTGGATACATTCTAAGAAGTAGTTTTAATATATAGATGTTAAAACTGATAATTGAGATTTCACTTATGAAATTATGAGTCGCACAGATAAATCACTTTTTTTTCACTGAATAATTTACTTCTGTAATTATTAGCACAAATGGGAGTGGGCAGTTTGTGGGTGTGGCCTAGGGCACACCATTCTGTACCTATAAGCCCCTGAGATTTACTGGCATTATTTGATACAATACCACATTAGATGCCAGCCTAATAAGATTCTCCAACTCCAGCACTCTGTACAATACCCCTGATAACTTATTTGTTGGGGGGAGGAGTGCATGTGTATCTGGACTGGCTGTGTCATTTATCACTTTGCAACATTAGCATCTTAGCAGTATTTCAACATGAGTTAAAGTACCTCAAGATAAGAGTATACTTAGTCCGAGGACCCACTATGCATTTTGCTCCACATGTTGTTTGAATTCTGTGAAACACATAGATACACAAGTGAGCAACTTCCAGGAAGTCAATATTAACTTACCTGAGTTTTTTTTTGGTGTTAAAACTCCTGTAGAGTTGGAAGGGGTTGGTACCTCATGTCAGTGAATGGAGGCTTTCTGTAGGCTGTTTAATCACTTCACTGGAATATGTTATGTTGTCTTCAAATGCAAAATCAGCTTTAAAAATTTGACAAAATCAGTCCACCAAATACTAGTATGTAGCACATTTTTAATGTACTGTATAAATGTAACTTTCCCTTAGGAGTCATGCATCTCTCTATTGTTCTTTCTTATTATCTACTTCCAATGTTTCTGTGACTAATAACGACAACAAGCAGAAACAGTAAAATCTACTGTATAACATCTGGGGTTCTCCTCTTATACTATCAGCCTGCATCTGCTGCAGAAACTGCACATGTTCACACTAAAAAGAAAGGTTACACTACTGCCCCTTATACAATTATCCACAATTAACATACCATGCTCAAATATCACAGTAATGAAATGAAAATCCCTGGAAACTTAAAATAATATAAATTTGGAATGAAACTACGATAACATTTTAGCAGTACTACTACAGTATGTAGAAGTAACCAACAATCCAAATAGGATTTGGATTTGCCCAATAAATGACAGTTGGACTGGAACAACATTGGAAAGTTGAGTTTACAAGTTAAAAAAAGCCTTATGGCTATTCAACTGACATGAAATAGTTTTCATCTAGTAACTGAGTTTTACAGCTGTTACTAGCTAATATGTATAAATTCAGACATAATTCCACAACATTACTAACATAATATAAATTGGTCTTTGTATTTGAATGCACAAATTACTGAAGAACCTCAGTGTAATTGATACCCTAAATTATCAATACATTCCTAATCCTTAAACAGAGGCATTGGCTAGCTCCATATCATTAGAGAGATAATGAACCAGTTCAGGTTTACTTAGTCATTAGCTACTCTTATGCATTTACTTTTGGAAGAATGTGGAACAAGGTCTTTGAGATGTCAGGATTGAATTATTATCTTCATAAAAGTTAAATAGCAAAATTAAAGATATATTGTAATTACTAAAGGTTCCATTATAAAACATATGTAATTCTTGGCACATTCATTAATAGCACTGTACTGTGTTTTATGTTTCTATAGTGTTAAAAAAAAATCTATTTCAATGTGCTGTTTTCTGCCTTTTCAGATGTCTCTAACCTGAAGGTAAGCTTACCAGGAGGCTGCCTCGATGAAAACAATGGTTTTCTTACAGGCTGCAACACTCTTTTATTCTGTTATATAAATATTTTGCATCATAAGAAATTGTTGTGTTGGTAAAGAAAGAGCAGACACATTGTCCCCTATGAACAAAAAATATGTTCTATAACATTTTCCATAAAAAGTAAATTATTTTGTCAATGCCAATCTACTTAACTAAACAATGTATAATGCCTTAAATCCAAAACACCCAGTATCCTATTAAGAAAACAAATAATTTTATAAACACTTTGTGATTCTTGTCTTGTTCCCTTAAAGTCTAACATATAAAAAATCCACACCTAAGAGTCATGATTAATAATTAGTGTATAATTAGATGGTAGAGTTAGTAATTAGTCACCCGCTCTGCAGCACAGATGTTTGTGTTTAAATAAATGAAGTGAAAACTTTAACCTGAAGGATCACATCAAACATCCTCTTTGATGCAAGTTGCAATAAACACTAGTAAATGACAAAAGATTAAACCACAGCTGTGTTTACATGAATAAATTTAGCATTTACCAGTAACTTCATTTTCCATTTAGGTATATTGCTGTCCTAATGTAACAATTATCAGAATTCTAGTAGTTTCTTTATCCAAGGTGGAACAGCAGTTTTCACTGATACTCTTTTTGGGCCCTTGCTGTAGATATACTAGGGCACAAGCACAATCTGACAGGGTATGTATGTGAACCAAACAAGTTATCAGAGATCAGACAAACAAGGTGATAACAAAGCTGGAGATAAAAAAACCAGAGAATTAGCATAGTTTAAAAACAGGCCTCATATTTATTGGCCAGGATATCAGGAAACAGGAAGCACCTGTGCAATAGCAATACAACAGGTTTGCAGCCACAGATAAACAGGCCATTGGACAGCACACCCAGAAAACACAGGTTTATGGTTCAAAGCTTAAATAGAACAGTGGTAGAGCTGATGCCTGGAGTACAGCAGGCTCCTAGGGTCAATGCCTGGCCACCAAAAGCCACTGGTTCCAAACACCATGGAGAAGACAGTGATTACTGCCAGGCCGGTAAGAGGTTTTCCTGACATTACTCCTTCTTTCAGGAGTGCCCTCCCAGAACTCCCAAGGTTTATCAGGATGCTGTGTGTAATTTTCTTTGAGTCAGAACACATGAAGGTCAGAGGAGTAAATCCACAATCTCTCCTCAGAGCTCTAACACTTCCAGTGAACAAGGAACTGCAACTGCCCACAGTAAACCTAGAATCCTGGATGTTTTGAATCTTAAATTTTTGAACTCCATCAAAGACAACCGGAGAAGGTGGGGGTGGAGGAAGAGAAAAAGGTGCAAGTCACTGGTTTGAGTAAAGATACATGGAAAAGATTCAGAATTTGTACACTTCTTGGAAGTTTCAGTTAAAGACCACTTGGTAAATCTTACTCAATATCTTAAAGGGTCCAAGAAAATGGTGACACAACTATAATATATAATTTATGATAATTGTTAACCCCACAATGGATAGCTTTCAAAAAAGTTGGGGGCTGCCATTGCAGAACAACATAAATTTTAGCTGGATTGATATTAAGACTGGAGGAGAAAATTATATGAATGCCACTTTGGGTAGGTGGAAAGAGAACTTTTCAAGTTGCCATAAAGTTGATTCTCTCAAAAGGCTTTGCAAGGCTTTTTGGATACGAATAATGTGCAACTTTAATAAGACAGTAAAAATCAAAATGTCATCCAAGTAGACTACCATTTCACCTGAGTAGACTACCATGAACAAGAACAAATGCCAACAAATTCTTGAAACATACCAGGTGCACTACACAGGTCAGATGGCTTAACTAAGTATTTGTAGTTGCTAACCCTACTGTAAAATTTGTCTTCCATTCATCTCCAGATCTATTGTGAACAAGATTGTAAGCCCCTAGTAGTTCCTAGGAAATGTTTGCACCCATAAATATATCAAGTAGGTCAGGAATCTGGAGTGAGAGAATATCAATTGAGTATGGTGATTTTGTTCAATCCTGGTAATCAATTCAGGGACTCAGAACTCTGTCTTTCTTTTCAGCAGGGGGATTTCACTTTCTAATGATGCCTTTAGACAATTTTTTTGGAAATATTCTTGCATAATCTTGAATAGTCTTGGTTTGAGACAATGACAGTGGGTAGGTTCTTCCCTACCTGCTCAGTCTTGGGGTAGTTTGTCAGAAGCTTTCTTGTCAGAAACATCAACAAAAGTGACATAACACTGGGCAGGGTATTTTCTAAACAAGATAATTCATTGGAATGAAGGGGGGTTATGCAAACCTGACACTGTGAGCCCCAAAAGCAAACTTGCCCAGAAGACCAGTCCTTTCTAGGTTTAGCCAAGATAGGCCAAGGATGTCAAGAGCTTAATTTCACTAGGAATTAGATCACTTCTAATGGCCTTATTGACTAAAGACCGAATAGTCATGTATAGCTCTGATTTGCATCTAGTTGCCACTTCTCCATGTATGCGTGCTGAGCAAACTCTGCGATTTGGTGAATATGCAACCAATTCAGTTGACTAGTATAGTCATGATCTTATGGAGCACTTTGCATCACTTTGCATGCGAGTGAACAGGTACCTCTACTATTGACAAAGCAGCGGAGTTTGTCACAGTCGTGAATTCAACAAGGCGTGGTGTTTCAAATTCACCTGTTTGACTTCACCACATCAGAGTTGCGAACTGGAGGGTTGCTGGCAGGACTCCAGTGTGGCGTAAGGCGATTATTCCATCAAAAGTGACAATGGTGACTGCGACTAAATTAATCTACTACTTAACATGAACTAGGGAGAAGATGACATAGAAACAGAAGTATTATTCACATATATACAGTTAGTGGAATATAGTGAAGATGACATCATTGCACTTGACCAGAGTAATTCACATCACTACGCATGACCTCACATGACTTTGCTTCCTACTTCTATTCTATTCAACTGACTTCACCACACTTTTCATGCGACTGGGCCCATAGCAGTCTGTGTGTTTGACAAATCTATCCACAGCTTCATCAATAAGGACCAGTGAATGCATGACTATTTTGGCAATGCAACGTGAGTTGTAGCAAAGTTGCAAAGTTAACAGGGAAATTCATCCTTTAGTCAATGAGGCCCTAAATATAACACCCCAATATGGACTTGCAATTTGACAATGGAGTGGGTAATAATCCCTTTTTTTAGAGGTCTTCTATCCACAGTGAGGAAGGAGACTGGCTTTGGCAAAAGATTCAAGGATATATTGTTATCTGTAACAAAGCTTTGATCATTTCAGTTCCCAGCACCACTGGAATCAATGAAGGCCAAACAATGCAAGGGTTGTTATAATACAAGGGGCTAAGCTAAGACTTAATGGTAATTGAGACATGCTAATTTCATAGAAAAATTAAAGGGATCACAATCTTTTTGTATTTTAGAAATTTCTATGAATTTTAATTGGTTTTATTCCCCAAATATAGTTGCAAAATTTTGCAGAAGCATTTTACAACTGACAAAAACAAAGTGCACTTTATCTTTACAATTACAAAATTAAATGGGTAATAGATAACTGAAGGTGGGACCTTGATCCAGGGAATTATTCTGATTGCCATATTTGGAGTCTGGAAGGAATTTCTTCCCTAATATGAGGATAATTGGCTCTTGCCTCATGGGTTTTTTGCCTTCCTCTGGATCAACATTGCAGGAAAATAGGCTGAACTGGATGGACTTGTGTCTTTTTTCAGCCTTATAAACTATGTTACTATGTTACTATGTATGTAAATGTGAAATATATCACAGTGGAAACCCATTGTTTTAAATGATTTGCTCACAAGAGAACTAAAGCTACTAATACTGTTTTTAACAAAGATTGTTCAATCATACCATGATCCTTCCTGTTCAAATAATCTGTAAGTTGTTGGTTAAGCTCTAATGCTGGGAATGTGTTATATAACTGGAAGAATGTCAACTAAAATCAGGAAGATATGGAGCTAAAATGACAATAGTCATTGTAAGGAGAAACAAATAGATGCATGTGTATAAGCTGGGCTGGTGTTCATGGATGAGGATTTTGGACTGAAGACTCACCAGAAGTGTAAAAACAAAAAAACGTAATAGGAGCCACTGGGCTAAAAAAGAAACCTGGAACCAAAGATGGAGGCAGTCACTAGACAACAAATAAAGACAGAATTACAGATTTGAACCAACGATTTCTCAGTTAAGTAATACAGCTCACAAGAAAGGAGTTGAGAATGATACATTCCTTGTCCTTGCAAAGATCGGATGAAACAGGAAGCCTTAAGTAGGTAGCCAAACTGCTCAATTCATCATTTTTTAATTTTATTGTTAGTTATTATTAAAACCAACATATTCTTAAAAGTAATAAATTGGAGCAAAAGAAAGGCTAAGACAACTAAACAAGCCAAGATCAAGTGTTGTCATTTTTGTCTTTTAAGG
The DNA here is from genome assembly GCA_019650415.1 of Pipa parva. Classification (NCBI taxonomy): domain Eukaryota; kingdom Metazoa; phylum Chordata; class Amphibia; order Anura; family Pipidae; genus Pipa; species Pipa parva. Next base: position 7,976 of record WMED01004233.1, read on the forward strand.
TTATAGTCTTGAAATTGGACAGCCTTTGTTGGAAACATTGGTCCTAAATTTTTACACCTATATCTTTGTCTTGTATTACCTATATGTAATTATGTACATAAGTCTAGAAGGGAGTCTCATCATGGCAAAGGCCATACCCTCTTCTGGGAGTTAATGGTAAAAACTGGAGGCTACTTAGACTCTGTGCCTCTGGTGAGCTAGCACCCTTGTGGTAAGAGGGTCCACTTCTAACTGTGACAATTTCAAAGATTTGGATTTGTAATTTATAATAATGGAGCAAAATTGTCATTTTTTTAACTAAATGAGAGATTCACATATACATTTTTGGCATGTAGAAACTAAACAAGAGGCAGTAAAAAAGTATAATGCAATCCTCATTATTTTTCAGAAACTCAACAAGCAAACACATTATATGCAACAAGCAAGGCGGCAGGCAGAGCACATACAAGCTATCTCAGCAGCATACTGGAGAATTATATCCATTATCTGCAAACTCTTACAAACCTCTGAAATATTAACAACACCACTGTACAGCAGGTCATTTCCAAATTATCTGTTGAAATTACAGCTGGAGAAGGTGGAGGAGTCTTTGACAGCAATTGAGTCTGGCAGATATCCTATTTATTAGTCTTGACCACCTAATGATCACTATGCCTGACCTTAACATTCCCCAGAAACTAACTTTCTTTCCATCAGTTCGATGAGGTACAAAAAATTGCAATCCACCAGGTATAAAAAAATGCAAACAACATCTTGCAAACAAGTTGTCTGCCACATTCCACTCCAAATGCTTCTCCAGCTGTTGTTTCTAGTAACTCATCATCAAAAACAAAAATTTATCTAAGAAATGTCCAATGTATTACAGGGTGATCTCTCTTGTTACCTACCATTTGTTTTTCCTACTGAGGAGCTATAATGCCCAGTAGGTTATCTTCATTTTGGAGCACGAGAAGTTGGTATGCCCCGATATCATAAAGCAGATGGATGAATAATCCAGATAGAGAAAGTGCCATAGTCGCAGTGTGCTATGGGCTCATAGTAGGCAAGAATCACATACAGGACCACCGGTAGGTGGTTTATTCATAGTGGGCCCAGTCATATCAACAAATTGTGTACCCCATTCACTAATATTCAGTAAAGAATACACCAGTATGCTGCTGGATAGCTTGTCTCTGTTCTGCCTGCCTCATTGCTTGCTGCATAGAATGTGTTTGCTTGTTGAGTTGCTGTACCCATCATCTTCAAGCCAGCCATTATTGTCCCAGTCCCCAAATCCCACTCTGCTCAGGAACCAAATGATTTCAGGCCACTTGCTCTAATCTCTCTAGTCACCAAGTGTCTGGAGAGACTAGTGCTACTTCATCTGAAGTCAAACCTATCTGCCTCTATAGACCCTGTTCAATTTGCATACCAACAGAACAAATCAATGTAAGATGCCATAACTACATCCCTGCACTCAGCCGTAACACACCTTGAGGAAAAAGACTCACATGTCAGGATGTTGTTCATCGATTTCTTTTCTGCATTTAACACAGTCATGCCATCTAGGCTTATCTTCAAACTAGAACAACTTGGCATTGATTCCTTCATGCAGAACTGGATCCTAGACTTCCTGATGGATAGGAGACAGTTCGTTAGACTAAACAGCTCTGTCTCCATGTGATCAGTCTCAACACTAGTGTGCGTCAAGGCTGTGTTCTAAGTCCCTTACTCTATTACCTCTTCACCTACATTTGCTTTGCTATCCACAACACAAACCATATAAATAAATTTACCGATGATACCACTGTCATCAGCCCCATCAAAGGAAACAATGTAGCGCTTTACATGGATGAAGTACATAAACTTGTGGCCTGGTGTGACACTAATATGCTCTCTTTGAATGCCAAGAAGACCAAGGAGCTGAAAAAGAAAGGAAGAAAAAGGAAAGGAAACCATGAACACAACATGCACCTCCCAGTCCTAATCAATAATGTTGAGGTGGACAGGGTAGACAGCTTTAAATTCTTAGGAATCCACATATCCAACAGCCTAATGTAGTCCCTACATTCCTCAAAGTCCCCAGGCAAAGGCCATGAAAGATTTTATCTCCTTAGGTGTATCAGAAGAGAGCGTGTCTGTACACGAATTTTAGTAGAAGTCTATAGATGCTTGATAGAGAGTATACTGTATTACTGCATTACTGCCTGGTTTGGCAACTGTAGTGCCTCAGACAGGAAAGCACTTCAAAGTGTGGAAAAATTGGTGCAAAGGACCACTGGCACCCAACTGTCTTCCATTGAAGATATCTACCAAAGCTGCTGCCTGTCTAGAGCCTGCAATATCATCGCTGATGTACACCACCCAAACCACGGACTTTATTCCTGGAGACCTGGATACAAATTGTGTGTTATAATAGGTAAAAATTCTAGGTTCTGGTCCTACCAAATTACCACTGAAATTTAATACTGAATGAAGTCAGGCTGACACCCCAGGCTCCACTATCCATGATATGAGTTCTGATTTAATTGATCAGATTGAATGCTAAAATTAGCAGAAAAATCATTGCATATGAAAAATAATTGGTTAAATAACTAAGTCTTTGTACAGCTGAAAATTGTTCCCGTTAAGAACCAGATTTGTTATACGTATCACTTTCCTAAAGATAACAGTAAAATACAAAAAAAAAAAATCATAGTGTAATGTATGCTATAGTCATAGCAACAAATGTTGGTCCCAAGATCATCTTTCTCTCCCACTATTACAAAGGACAACTCTCTTGTTTTACTAGCAACATCTGTACTTATTTCAAGATGTCTTAACAAGGGTTATTTCAAACCCTAAAGTCGCACTAATCATTGCAATATAATCTGTGTATTTTCCCCATTTTATTCCACCCAAGTTGGGAGGTGAACAACAACATTCTGCTAGAGTAGTTACACAGTTGTGTCTTTGCAGATTAAGAAATTTAACTTTAGCAATCTGCTTTAACAGCACATTTTTGACATGGTATGCTTAATAGAAAGCTGACGTACATTACTAGGAAATTTGGAAATTACTTTTGCTTAGGAAAGAAACAATGTCACTAAGCACATTACCACTCAAAAAATATACTATAGTGACTCTATCCATATTTCTCATCACTTTTAACAAAGTAGATTCATTTCAACAGCTTTCAATTTTCTTATAGTTGTTTCTGACTGCCCTCTCTTCCAAGTGTCAATAGTTCTGTACAATGTATTTCTGGGTGATCTCGCTTGTTATTTAATGATTTCTTATCCTACTGAGGTACTATATTGCCCATTAGGTTATTTTCATTTGGGAGCACAAGGGAGGTCAGTATGCCCTAGTACCACAAGATGGAAAGCAGCTGCAAAGAGAATCCAATGCTTTTCTTTAATAGTGTGTCCAGCCAGATCAACAAATCTTGTATCCAGTCATTCATATTTGGGGTTCTAAGTTCTGACTAATGCATCTCCTGGGCTACTGAAAAACAATATGTGTAAATAGTGTGTAAAACCATTCTTCAGATTGATGACAATCTTAAAAAAGTAGTATTCACCCCACCAAGTAGGATCACAAGGCTTGGAACTGTTGACTGGGAGAGCCCCCAAGACTAACTGTGGTATGTACCATCCACCTATTGAAATTTTATAATATTTAACATCTTGCACCATAGTGGGATGCCCCCTCCCCCAACAGGGTGTGATGGACACATGGTAAGTCTCCTACCCACTATATATTTTAAGCTATAAGCCTGGGAGTAAAAATTCCAAAGTTATGATTTGTAAATGTTAAAGATGAATTTTTGTTGGTTTAACCACCCTTGAATAATTGTTATTCTGCACCTTCTTTAGTGACACACTAGCATTTCTACACATTTGCCTTTATAGTTGTCAATAAGCTGTAAGGAGGGAGGTGAACTGTCAGGATTACCACTCATCTTCACCCTCCCCAGTGGTCCTGTGGCAGCACTAGTCATAGTCAACATCTTCTCGTGCATTCAAAAATGGTGTAATCTATCCACACACCATTCTGCGCTGACATCATCATGCATTGCTGGCGATCATTGTGAACTTTATTCCATTGCGGCTACAGTCACATTTCCACCATCTCGCCCTTTTAAGCCAGTCAGTCCTTAGCATCCATGCCCGATTATAGGACTTATTTCTTTGTTCCTGGGTGGTATATCTGTTTATTGTCTGACTTCCTGTGTATTGAACTCGGCCTGTTTCTTGGACTCTGTTTGCCTTCTGCCTACCCTGACCTCTGGTTCAGGCTTTTGGACTTCTCTTGTTTGCCACCTGCCTTGACCTTTTGCTATTATTCTCAACTACTGTTCCTCTACTGCCTCGTACCTCCAGCAGACAGCTATCCTAGGGGCCATGACCTGAAAGCTTCCTTGAAGTAAAACACATACCCCTTTACAGGTGTCAGAGTTGAAGATCAGGGGCTTCTTAGATCCCGCACCCTAGGACTAGCCAAGTCTGCTGTGGTTCAGTGCTGCTTTCTCCTACTCCTCCCTACCTACCATGCCTGGATCCTGATAGGAACAACATTTTTGATTCTGTATAGATGATTAACCAACCAATTGAAGTGTGGCATATGCACTGGTCAGTCTCTTTAAAGTAGAGACAACCTTTTATCAATATCTAACTCCCCAGTTTGCTGAGCTGACTGGGACCCCTAGAGCAGTAACAACTGTATTCCACTGTTTGCAGCCCTAACTACATTGTTATTGAACATATTATTAAGAACATAATTATGACAACAATAATATAGACACAATATTAAAAACAGGATACTGATCAGAAAACAAATAAGTCTTCTGCCCTAGAGCTGTGCACTGATATAATGTCTACAGCATCTTTTTGAAGAGAATGTAACCTTTTTTTCATTGAAAGTAAAATAATAAAGTCCGAAATCTTGGAGTTCAAAAGGGCAATGTAACTATAAAAGCTGTTAAGCTGTGTATGTCTCCCCCTACTGCTAACCCTGAACAAAACGGTTGGACATGCTAACATATAATGGCTTTTGATCAAAGAATGCTTTTTGTGCTATTAAAAGAAGCGGTCCTTTTGTTCAATAATCAAAGTACCGTTTTTCTAGGATGAGAAAAGCTGACTTTTTGACAGCATTTCAGGATGTATAAAAATGGTTCAAAAATGAAATGTTCCAAAGCTGCCTTAGGCACCATCACAGGTAAAGAAAAAAAGCAGAATTGTCTTCATATATATTAAAATGATAAGTGACACAAAAGTAAATGATACTCTGCACAGCTAGCCTTCAGGATGTATCTGGCTCCACTGCTATCAGAACATCCAAAATACAATTTGTTTCTGCTGCTGAGACCCTGTTAAAAAAACCTATGCTAGAAGTATGTATATTAATATACAGAGACAACACAAACTCCTTTTTAGGTAACTTATGTTTTTTCCTAGGGTATAATGATGCTGATTAAGGTGCTAGACATATGGTTAATGACTAATCAATGTACTGCATTTAAGGAGAAATACAGCAAGGGAACCAAACTTTAGGGAGGTCTGATTTTTCTCAATAAAAGACTGATCGGATGAAATCTATGGTCTGTAATTAACTTCACCTGCTCACTTCAATCAATGTTGATGAATGGAAGGCGACATGGTAAAAAATAATTGTGAATACTGGAGTCTATTGAGGTAGAGATTGTGTATGGAAAGAAAAATGAATAAGAAAAAAAAGATTCAAGTACCCTTGAAGGGGATATTTATTTTTTTATCTACTGTATCAGTATAATATAGCCTAATATCACCATGTGTTTTTTATTATTATTATTTATTCATTCTTATATAGCGCTACTATTTTACGCAGCACTGTACAGAGATTCATCATTCACTTCAGTCCCTGTCCCATGGAGCTTACAATCTAGTTTCCCTAATTTGTCACACACAGATGAATGTTTTTGATATGTATATATGTGTGTAGGATCTGTGATACCTAACCAAAACAAAGGTAAGATTGGCATTTTTACAATACCACCCCTCTTTGTGCCCTTAATAAAGGATGTTTTTAAAAAGCTCCTAAGTGGAGGGGCTAGTGAGGTTTATTTCTCTTTCATTCCTTCTTATTGTGAACTTACTTCAAAAATAGTTGCTTTGTGAATATTCCACCAACTGCACATAACTCCACTTAAACTACTGCAAATGGGCAGACTCCCATCAGACAGATGTCCTAGGTGCAATACAGCCCATGCAGATTACTACCATATGATGTGGACATGTCCACCAGTTAATAAACTCTGGGAAGATTTACAAACATTCCTCAAAAGAGAGGACATACTAAATCAAAATCTCAACCCCGCAATGTGCTTACTGGGTGTAGTGGAAGATATGTTCCCCAAAAACACAATTAGAAATAGGTATCGCACCATGTTTTTTTATGCAAAGAAAGAAATTCTGTTGCATTAGATGGGTCCCACACCCCCAACTATACAAAGTTGGAGTACCCTAATAAATAATGCACTACCATTAATAAATTTGGTATACCTCCACAGAGATCAACAAGAAAAATTCAAAAGGACTTGGAGCTTTTGGTGGGACAGATTGGGATGGGATGGGAGTGGTTAATTCATCATGCGTAAGGGGAGGGATAGGAGTAAGAATGACCATGTGAAGGAGAAGTGTTAAGATGTGGTACTTATGAATGACAATATGTAATATGTAAAGGTAATACAAAAGACCAACCTATGTTGAAGTGCATGGCAAAAGGAAAACAGTGTTATTAATGTAATGTTGATAAGTTGAATATTGTTAAAATGAAAAAGCAATAAAAAATATTGTTTAAAAAAAAATAGTTGCTTTGAACTCTTCCATTTTGTCAAATTATGAATTTTCCTTTTTTTCACCAATAAGAGTCTGGGGATTGTTTTGTACTGTAGTTTAGTCAACTTGATACTTCTTAATCCACTGACCTTGAATTGCCATTAAAAAATGTAAAATGTCTTCTTTGCTCCTCCCTATGCTGCCTTACAGAGAACTACAGCTTTGCATCTTGTATAAAGGTTATTGTTAAGACAAGATCCAACCCTATGAAACAAAACTGCATAACCCTGCAGTTATGCAGTTTTGTTTCATAAACATAATACTGCATAATTTAGTAGTATTCAGTAGGTGCAAATCAAATATTACTCTATTTTATTTTGGGATTTTGGTTGCACTATGGGTGGGGGGACAGATCAAGTCTAGTAAATTAAGAGAGATACATATTTATGAATTACAGATCATCTAGGATTATGTATAAGGTAACAAACCAAATTCTTAATCAACATTGTTCTTTTGCGACCACAGGAAGCATTAGCAGCAGGCACTGCAGCTGAGTAAAAGGGAAAGCTTTGAAAGGCTGTTAAAAAAAGATAGTGTGGGAGTTTGTGAGTGTATTTTTCTAAGGTGTGTTTTTTCTAAAGTGTGTCACTTAAAATTCAGTGACTACATCCAGGGAGTTTAGAAAGGAGGTGTTTATATTGTTTATTCAGTTGCATTTACTTTTTTGAATTTTTTTTTCTGAAAATAAATTTGTAAATTCATTTTATCTACCTTGCTTGAAACTAACTTTGAGTTCTCCATTTATAATGTGCTTCATTCTTAACAATTCTGTCAAGTGTCCTGCTTGTGCAATGTATGCATTTATTGAACGTGGAAGGGTGGAATGGAGGGAGGGGTAGAATAGTTCATAACGTTAGGGTTACAATTAAAAACAAGTGAAAGCTGCTAAATTGTAGGATGACAAATACTAGAAGCCTGACAAATAAAATGGTTGAATTAGAATTATTAATAGTTAACAAAAAAAGTATAATATAGTGGGAATAATGTAAACATGGCTTAATGATAGCTATGACTGGGCAGTAGAAGGTTACACATTGATCAGAAGGGGCCATAAATACCAGAAAGGGGGCAGAGTTTGCTTTTATGTTAAAAGAACAGTTTAGGCACCAACTGTTATTTGCTGTCTGTTTGGCACTGTTAAATAAAAATTAAATAAATGCTTTCTGTCATATAAATTATTTATTTATTTCCATCCTTCACACTTTGGCACCAGTTTGGCACTGAAGTTCCTTCCCTCTCTCAGCCACTTCCAGTTCAGCAGTTCAGTTTGGAATGTTGAGTTAAGGAATTGACTGACAGGCTGGATAATGCTAAATAACCAATCAGAACCTTTAAGCTGTCATCCACCTTTTTTTTTTTTTAACTCTGAAAGGTGTAATTAACCCAACAAAAGCAATTGTTAAAGAAAGGGCTTAAACATTGACTTTCTTTTTATATGGATTTGGTCTCACTCTTATCCTCAATTTCAGTGCTTGCTACTGACAGCATACACCATTAACTGTAAGTATTGTAACTGCCTATGGAATTCATTAACTATTAATTTTGACCTTCCTGAGACACCGTTGTGTCAGTGGCAAAAGAATCCAACCAGGAAGTAAACATAGAAGGAGCTGTGTACTGCTACACAGATGGAATAATTAATTCCTTTGCTCACATAAAAGACTGACTAAGTATATTAGAAAAACAAATGTATTATGCATTTACAACACATATTACTTTTATTAATCGGGCTGGACTTTTCTTTTAAGTCTTGCCTAAAGACCATATTAAGGGAAGATAAATATGAGAGTAATGAAAATTTAGGATCTTAATGGATAGAATTACATGAAGGGAAAAACAGTAATAAAACAGTGATGGTGATTTGTTATAAGCTGCCAAATATAACAGAATCCATAGAAGACTTAATATTAGGAGAAATAAATGAGGCAGCAATAATCTACTATCCAGATAAAAATTGGGAAACTGAAACCTGTAGATCCCATCAAGTAAACAGGTTTTTTTCAATAGCTAAAGATAACTGTCTTTCTCAGTTGGTGAATAAACCAAGTGGGATGATGGGGGCACCACTAGAATTAATATTAT
>WMED01004234.1:0-21010 GCA_019650415.1 Pipa parva
GATTTTTTCACACAGCTGTCATTTTCTCCCCAGGTTCCCAGATTTCCCTGCAGAGCTGTCCTTTCCTCCACACATTCCCAGATTGCCCCGCAAAGCCGTCCTTTCCTCCACACATTCCCAGATTGCCCTGCAGAGCCGTCCTTTCCTCCACACATTCCCAGATTGCCCCGCACAGCCGCTAATTCCTCTCCATGTTCCTAGATCGCCCTGCAGAGCCAGCGTTTGCACCACACAGCCACGCAATGCCCACCTTAGCTAATTAATAATTAATTGCCCCTCACACATGGCAATAGCTCCGCACAGCTGTTGATTGACCTGTGCAGGTCCCCTTGATTTGCAAAGGAATATGTGTTAAAACGTTGTTTTCAGGAGACATTGCTCTTTCAGATTTAGTGTGATTTTGGGGGTTTCAAGTTGTGATGTGAAAAAAATTCTGTTTTTAATCTGCATTTTTATCAATTTTTCACCAAATCTGTGAATTTCAAGGGGGCTTGCGTCCACAAATCTGCGTCCACCGGAACAAGCTTGGTACACTTAGGTAGCTGAAGGTGTGTACTTTTAGGGAATATATACTTTGTGGGTGTATTCCTGAGGTAAATGGTTGTTTTTTCACAAAATCTGCAAGGTGGGCAGTTAGGCTGCAGCAGTCAGATTTTCAGTTGAAATTCCCTTTGTGCACTTGTTTTACTTTAGAGTGTTTGGAAACCGTAATGTTGAGCGAACATATATATATGGGGTATCTTTCTGTTCAGGAGACATTGCTCTTTCGATTTACCTTGGGTTTTTGTATTTACATTTATGTATTTGAAAGAAATACTGTGCTGAAGCTGCATTTTTATTATTTTTTCACAAATTCAGTGAGTTTCACGGAGCCTTGTGTCCACAAATCTGCGTCTACCTGAACAAGCCTGGTATGCCTAGATAGCTGAAGGTGTGTAGTTATAGGGAATATATACTTTGTGGGGGGTATTCCTGAGGTAAATGGTTGTTTTTTCACAAAATCTGCAAGGTGGGCAGTTAGGCTGCAGCAGTCAGATTTTCAGTTGAAATTCCCCTTGCGCACTTGTTTTACTTTAGAGTGTTTGGAAACCGTAATGTTGAGCGAACATATACATATGTGGTATCTTTCTGTTCAGCAGACATAGCTCTTTCAATTAACCTTCATTTTCAGTGTTTTCATGTAGGTATTTGAAAGAAATAATGTGTTGAACTCGTATTTTTTTTATTTTAGTTTAACATTTTAAGCAAACTGAAAAAAAAAGTTTCATGGGGGCTTGCATCCTCAAACCTGTGCCCACAGCCACAATCCTGGAACGCCTAGATAGCTGAAGGTGGGTACTTTTAGAGGATATATACTTTGTGGGGGTTATTCACAAGGTAAAGAATTGGGTTTTTTTTAAAACTGCAAGGTATGCATACTAGGTAGATTTAAAAAAAAAAATTGTAAATCACTAATTTCAATTAGGAGTGTCTACTGGCCAGGAAAGGGTGTCTTCTGATACATGGGTGGTATCGTTGTAGTCAGGAGGAATGGGGCTTTTAAAAACTGTATAGTTTTACCAAGAAAACATACTTTTTCTGTTAAAAATAGAGACAGTTTTAAGAGAAAATATACATTTTTTTAAATTTTTTGTTACATATTTCACCCAAAATAATAAGGAATCCAAAAAAATAATGACAAATCAGACATTGCATGTTAAAGCCCAAAGTGTGCTGAAAAAAACAATATATAATTTTCCTGGAAATTACATTGCTTTCCCTGCAAAAACATCAGTAAAACACATACAGCGCAAAATGCTTAAAAACAGCTTGGGAATAAGTGGTGAACAAAAAAAAATCAGCTGGTAGTTAAAGGGTTAATCAATCATCCAGCTTCAGATGAAACAACTGCTGGAGAGAAACACTTCTCACTAAGGTATAGTACTGCCTATGTAAAGATGTAATCTGACTATAGTTCCATTTAAATTCAGTTCCCTTTAAATACCTTGGAACAACTGGGCTGTCATTCAGTCAGAATTCAGTTGGAGGATAAGGATAGGAATGTAGAGGCCTGGGAAGACGGGCTGAAATGGGAAAAGTGGAGGATACAGGAACGGATCAAGAACTAAATGGTAACGCTGGCAGGAAAAGGAAAGAAACTAGATAGATAATTCTTGGCACCTGGGAACTTGCACGAGGAGACCTATAGCACAGAGTAAACAGTCCTAGTGCTGTGGTCTGCTTAGGATGATTGATAAGCATTCATTGTACAATACAGTAGAGCAGTGTTTCCCAAAGTTTACCTGTTTGTGGCCCGGTTATTTTTGTGCTTTCTCCTTCGTGACCCGGCACGAAGGATAAGCACAAAAATAACCGGGTCACAAGAGCGTTGCTCATGAATATTCATGAGCGGCGCTCGTGACCCGGCATTTCTTTTCGGTGGCCCGGTACCGGGTCGCGACTCGGCATTTGGGAAACACTGCAGTAGAGTGTTTGCTACTGATGTGTTGTTATATGCCTTCTACAGTGACAAGCCCCTGTGTCCAGACTAAGAGGTCATAGGAGGTGTGAAGTGAATATAAATTCAATTAACTAAGGCGAGTGCTACTTTTTACAATATGGGACCTAAGCCAAATGTATTCTTTTGATGTGTAGCTGCATGTTAGATAGAGAGAGGGGGAAATATTAGCCTTTTTTAATTTACACACCAAGCTCTTGTGCAGCACTATATAAAAAATGTTAGCAAAATCCAATTAGAAATCAACTACATCTCTTTCATCCGTGCCCGTTTACCCTTTCATGGGAATCAATTTTATTGTCATTTTATCCACAGTAGTCTGCTATATAGGCTTTCCCCCTGTATATTTTGTACAGTAATGTATAATTCAAGATTTAGGCCTCACCATGAGGAAAAAGTGACATCACACTTTCTGAGGGGATCGCCCCTTTAAAACATTTATTGCAGGTGATGTTGTACAGCAGTAAATCCTCATTAAATTCAGAAAAAAAATGACAGAACATCTTTATAAATCACCAAAAACTGCCATATCGATATATTGCTGATATTTCACCAAACATTTAGGGGGTAATTCAGCAAAGAGTGAACTTACTCTCTGATCCTTTGCATCAGTACGCAGAGACTGTTACGCGTTCGCTGGGTCCTGCATGCGGCATCAGCGAACGAGGCCTCACGAGACTGGAATCCCTTTAAAGCGTTCACTGATGTCCGCGTGTAGGACCCAGCGAACGCATAACAGTCTCTGCATACTGATGCAAATGTTCGGAGGGTAAGTTCGCTCTTTGCTGAATTACCCCCTTAGACTTTTATACAGTAAATAGAGAGTCTTACAGTTTTAATTTTTGTTGTATGTTCAGTGGTTATAATGTTATGTTTGCCTGTATAAATTTGAAGACCAGCACACTTTAGGATCTTTCTCAACCCTGTGAAAGGCTGTTTAAAGATTACATCATGCACCAACTGTTGAGTTGTTCTATGACAGGGATGGCGAACCTATGGCACTTGTGCCAGAGAGGGCACGCGCGATGTCACCACCACTGTTTTCAGTGCAGGCCATGGACCCGACCTAACAGTTTTCAGGCCGTATCCGTAGCCAACACTCACTCGCTGGGGAGTTATCCTTCCCCAACGCAGGTGCGCTACTCCCCCGGCGCAGGTGTGATGACATCACTCATCAGTGCCAGCACTTCGGGGAACAACGCTGGTGAGTGACATCACCTTTTCAGCACTCAGTGCCAAAAACGTTTGCCACCACTGTTCTGTGATCATATAAAAGTCTGAGGCCATTAGCTGAGCTATACAAGGTGACTTCTAACATCCTCAAAAATTAAAAGAGGGGTTCATTATCCTTTGTATTACACAAGGCTGCTCTGAAAAACAAACTAAGATATATTTACACCTTTTTATATTTGTATAGCATGGATATATTATGCAGCGCTTTACATAGATTCATCATTCATTTCATTCCATGCCCAGTGGAGCTTACAATCTAAATTCCCTATTCAATCACGCACACAATGAACCTGTGTAGTATGTTTTTTTGGATTGTGGGAGGAAACTGGAGTTCCTGGAGGAAATCTATGCAAGTTCAGGGAAAACATACAAACTCCATGCAGATGAAGTCCAGGGTGGAATTGAACACAAATTGCAGTGCTTCAAGGCAATAGTGCTAACCAGTTCATAGGTTTAACTTTAAAGAAGAACTAAAGCTAAAAGACATATTGAAAACTTACCTTATATTAAGTTGACCCATTGCAGTCACAGCTTCATCTGTACTGTAAGTTCTTTTCACTGAGGCAGACTTCACAGCGATTCCAGCCAACACAAAGCTCTGCCAATGTAAGGAAATGGACTCACACATTATCACACTCATGAGCGTTCTCATTGGCCCCACAATGAATGTGATGATGTTGAAACCCTTTTGCCCTGCTGATTTGATAAGTGGGTGGAGCTTCACACTGGCTTCTGTGTCAGCTGAAGCGCTGTGAAGTCTGCCTCGGTGAAGACAAATTACAGTACAGATGAAGCTGTAACTGCAATGGTTCAATTTAATATAAAGTAAGTTTTTAATATGTCTTTTTTTTTAGCTTTAGTTCTCCCTTAAACCTATTTTGCCACTTGGAATGCATTGTTGCCAAAACATTGTCTCTTCTAGTTTAAGTTGTTGCTGATACTATTTTATTACACAAAATGCTTTTCTTGCAGAAAGTTGCAGAATCATACATTACTGTAGTTTGTTTAAAAAGTCTACAATTCTCATGATGCCTTGTCAAGAGGGAAGTAAGAATAACCAGTTGGTGTTCATGGGCTCTTTTGTTTCCCTTAAAACTACCGGTATGTGCTGAATTGGTGATATTTTACAAAAATCCAATGGGTTTTCTTGCTTACAATTTCTTATGATGCATTGAAGAGTATTTGGTCACATTCTAAAATTAGCTGTCGATTAAAGCTTTAGATGACTCCTTTATTTTCTCATTATACACAGACAATTCTTTTTTGCCACAAAGTGCTATTTCAGAACATGCATGAAGAAAGTGCCTTGGAATGCCATAATGCATTCTGTTCCCAGAACATCATTCAAACTACTGCAATAACCAGTGAAGTGTTAATTCACTAGAGGAATGCAGGGGCAGTTAGGAGAAGATGAACCATAAGCAGCAAATTGTGTGTTTTTTTTTATTAAGCTCATTATTGTTTATGAGGCAAAACACAATAGCCTGTGTGGATTATCTCACAGGAAGCAATGGATACTGTTTTTCAAACTCAGTTGAAAATCAGCAGTAAAGTGGTGATGTCAGAGCTATCAATTTTTAAGGTAATAAATAAAAAAAAGTTAAATGCAAACTGTAGTTCCACTGTGTATATAAATATGTTACAAATTACCTCATATTGTACAGCTCTTATTACCCTTCTATCTGTGTATGTAAGTCTTCCTCTCATTTAGACTGTAAGCTCTATGGGGCAGGGACCTCCAACCTCTGGTGTCAACCACAACCTAGCACTTAAAGTTAAGTAACCTTGTGATATTATACTTACTTATACTTATATTGTATAATGTACTTTTCCCATGTCTGTATTACGGTATATTTGTATCGCTGAATTGTATAGTGCTGCGTAAATTTGTGGCGCTTTATAAATAAAATTATACATACATTACATACATATTGTATTGGCCTTGCTGTCCAAATAAACCCTTCCCGCATATAAAAATCTTCCCTCTTCACAGGTAAAATATTTTCTTGGTTACGTAATATTTATTGAAAGTAAGATTTCATTCTCACAAACAAGTGAGGCATTCATACTCTGAAAACATCAGGGTTTAAACAATTAGGCTACAACAGCAGTACTCTAAAGCTGTCAAACTCAACAATAATATAAGTTTAGCTGTTTCTTCTGGGAAACAATCATCAGCCCTTATCCATCCATCGCCTCTGGTGAATTTTACTCTGTGTTAAAAAAAAAAAAATTGCATTGGGGCTGTACTATATAAAACACCTCACAGTTTCAGCACTTTTTCCTCATGTGTGACAGTTATTGTTAAGTTCCTATTGTTGCTAATCATGTTACATTTTTGAGTCGCGTTTTACACAGTCAAGAAATGCAACATGAAGCATCCCTACCATATAATTATCTCTGTGAAACTCTAGTGTGACATTGCACAGCCAATAGTCATTACTAACATACATCAATGTTTTTTTGTATGGGCGTATTTTCGGCACTTTTTTGCCATGCACTTTTAAAAAACGGAGTAAGATTCACCAGAGTGAACCAGGCCTAAAGAGATACCCCTCAATCTACTCCTGATGAACAGTAACTGCCATTCTGCTTATGTTTCTATTCTAGTGTGACCTATTGCATCCTATAACATATAAGCTGTCCTGCTAGGGGCACTTATTCCTGAATTTCTCTGGTCCCAATACTGCCTCCAAGGACTCTTTTATCCCATGATGCACAACTATAATAATCTTCATCCCAGTATACCTCTTTTCAATGTAATCTCTGTGATTTGGAGGACATTGTGGTCTTAAGGGATTCACCAAAGGCCAGGTTCACACTGGTATATTGTACGCATCTTTTTAAAGCGTGGTGCAAAAAAATGCCAAAAATAAGCCATCGTGAAAAAAACATTGAAAGTAATGACTATTGCGCATACAATGTCACATTAACATTTCATAGGAACATGCACTGGGATGGTTCGTGTCACATTTTTTTCAAGCATATAGAATGCAACATGAACAATGCGCCAGGATTAGTAGCAATAGGAACTGAACAGTAGCGTCCACACATAAAAGAAAAGCGAGTGAGTGCTATTATTTTTATGTAACACAGAAAATACACCAGTGTTAATGCAATGGCGTTTTTTTACACCATGCATTTGTTTTTTTTTTACATGATGCGCACCATACACCAGTGTGAACCTAGCCTAAAGGTTTCATTTTCTGCAGATACTCCTACCTTTACTTGACCCCAAATCAGGACATTTATTCACAACTCCTGCTGGAATTTCATCTATACAAAACACCAAGTATAAGTAATAACTTTCACTGATTCCTATACAGGATATGTGCTTAAACAATGTCCATTGTCCTGGATTTGCTCAGAGAATCTTTGTAGCCAAAATGGGTGGGACTTCATTTAAAAAAGGGGGAAGCAACAAACTGGTAAGAACAAAATTTGCATCAAAAAAGAGCTAACAAAACAAGCAGTTGATTGATTTTTCTGAATTGATTGAAATTCCTTTCCAGCCATAAGGGGCCAAGCAGGAATGTCATTTGAAATCATGGCAGAGACACAAAAAGAGTGTTATTAAAGAGTTGCTCACATCACCAATACCTGCTGCTTTGTGTACAGTAGCCCCAAAGATAGACATGCGCCTGATACTTTACTGCTTGGGGCAGCGATTTATTTACTAAAAAGTAACAATGGTAACAAAACTCCCTAACCATTTTCTCTCTTTCTCTTTTATCAGAAAATTGTCTTGCTTTTCACAGCTTCTATTCTTCTCAGAGCAGTCTCTTATTTCCCTTTCCTCACCTCCCCTTTCTATAATATCCTTGACATAAAAGGACCAGAAGAAAACACCTAGTAATCCCAAATAGAGGGGACGTGAAATAAAAAGGCATATAATTCCGGCAGCCAGAGAAAAGAGCATGTCTAGTAAAGTGAAAAACTACCAAAGGTTCCTTTAAGCCTAAACAATGCGTATTACTGCTATGGACTTTCTCAGTGAGTTTTTGAATGGATAGTCATGACTGATAAATACATTTTGATCTGTATATGTTCATTTTTCTACACGAGAGAAAAAGGATAGCAGTAATTACATCTGCCTGCAAGTCTGTTAGCACATTGTAATTAGGAAATCTTTTAAACCACTAATGGTGCTGTTTGTCAATTTAGAAATATTATACATTTTAACAATGCGCAACTGTGCAATCTTACTAGTAATATCATTTCTAATAATAGTTATAATTAACTTATCTTAGGATACATTTCATTAGGAAATGCTTTCCTTTCTCTATTATTTAAAATATTGGAGCTTTTTATTTACTCCTGCAAATATTTTTTACATGGGAATGCACAGCAGTCTAAACTTACTTATTAAATCAGGATTTAAACTTACTTATTAAATCAGGATTTTATCTCAGCCCCTTGTATGTGCTGGAGAGGATTTCTTTTCTATAAACTTACATATACCTGTATTATAAATCATCTTTGGCGTGCAAAGTAAACTCTGTTCCAGTTATCTCTGGATAATTTGTTAGCTTGCAATAGGCTTATATGATGATTATTACCTGCCCCTTAGCATGTCTGTAAGTGTTAAGCCCCTGCTAAATGAATAATACAGCTCACAAACAGCCTAGTGAGCCCCCTATTGACTTACCCGAGGTACCAATGGGACTGTGTCCATGTCTTTCATCAGGCTTTTAACCACAAGTAAATAGGTCTGCCAGCTTGCCATTAAACATTTAGTGGAAGAAGTGGATACAGTCACTGGCAGTACTTAAGGTAAGTAAATCAGGGGTGCTCTCAGGCTGTTTGCGGGATGTTTCATGCATTTTGTCACCACAAAAATGTAAAAAAACATATCTTGTTCTAATTTGAGAAAGTACAGTTCTTCTTACCATTATATTTAGGTGACACCACTCTCCTTTTGCTAACCAGTAATCAGATAACTGACTGACTTTTGCGCTAAGTAATTACAGGTTATCTTAAAACAGCAGAAGTAAGTTATTTTTGCAAATAAAAAATGTATTGTAAATGACTGCATGACACATGATGGAACTCCCATGTACATTATATACAGCAAAATGTTGAGCCCTGCATGTATCCATCCTTGTTTATATGTAGGCAGTAATAGTTTGCATGCAACAGAGGCCTGCAAAGGGAGCAGTTGGGTTGATTATTAGTTTACTTCTCTGGTTCAGTTACCCATGCACATTAAACACTTTACAAGGGAAGTTAATCTATTAAGCTGCAAGGAGGAGAAAAGCTGTTTGGTCTGGGAAGGCAGCTGTTCCTTTGAGCTATGTGGCAGTTGTTGCATCTCTTATTTGTAGCACTGAAAAGTTCAATGTGAAACAGCTCTGCAAAGTCAGGCAGAGAAATTTCCATGAATCTGGGTTATGTAGAGAAGAAAAAAAAAAAAAGATTTTCTAATTGGAGCCTGAGGGGAACATTCTTGCTTGTAATATTTGTGTTTATTGATAGTCTTTTTGTAATTAGTCTGGAATATGGAGCAATTTACTTGCTGCCTTGGACTAGCAGCTTAATTTATACCTATTTGATTTTAAACAGAATTTTAGTAAATTGTGAAACTTATTTCTTAGGCCCCATTTGAAATGTTACATTTTAATCATTACAGAGATTACTCAATAAATTTGAGCTGCCACTTAGTCCTGTTCTTTCCTATGGACCTTTAGATAATACACATGTATGAAATGCCCCAGAAAGCTCAATTCGTCTGCATGCAGCAGGAAGAGAGAGATGACAAAAACCAATTAAAATCAGGAGTTCGGTTTCAAAGATGACATTTGTACTGCACAAGAATAGCTGCCATGCCAATCCAAACAGCAATTTCCTTCTCTGGAGTTATTGGTATTTTAAAGCTTAAGCTCAAACATAAATGCTTTACTGTAGATTTTTAAACATTTTTCAGTCATGACCCTCTCAAATAATATTAGAAATATACAGGCTTCCCCACAAGATCATATTGAAATCAAAGACCCAAAACATGTTTTTCACATTCATAAATAAAAGCTATACTAATGTATGGGAAATAGCTGACGTGCACAAATGTTTCAGTAGTAGGTGCTAAATGAAGACTATTTTAAAGTTTTGTTTTGTAGTCACAGCTTCCTTTACCTTTAATTGTGCTTTACAATTCATGTGGTAGAATAAGTAAAAATGACCTTTTACACTAGCTATTCGTTTATCATACTGTCTGCAATCATTTTATAGAAGCCTCTGCTATACCCACATACATATTATTTTTGAATGGTATTATACTGTAAGTAGCTAGTAGTAGTAGTATAGTATACAATAAAGCCGCTCTTATAACTGCTCGGACCTGATGAAGAGGTAATATCTCTCGAAAGCTTGTCTTGAACTGTTGGTCCGAATATAGTATCATGTAATACTACTATATGTAATATACAGCACTCATCTTTCTAATTAATGGAAGCAGAACAGAGGTTTTCTGCAGTGTAAAAATGGCACCTTTTTGCTTTTTTAAAATAAATCACAGAGTAGTTTATATTTTAACCTATGAGGTTCAAGTCAATATATGCACAAAGAGGCATATTAAAGAAAGAAGTTGTTTATTTAAAATTCCATAGGAAACATTGGTACTAGGTGGGGGTTTGGTTATATAACAGATAAAAACATATCTGCAACCACAAGGAAGAGAAACTCAAAATGCTAACAATCAGGGATGCAACTTCAAAAAGAATATTTTTCAACTGTACTAAGTCTGAATAACTGCCATAAACAATCCAAATCAGATTTTTTAAATGTTTCTGGTGGTACTTCTCCTTTAAAATTATACAAAAAAGCGTGAATGAAATAAACTTAGATATATTTTTCTGTGTATATGGGGAATAAAATATCTAAAATTAAATGTGGGAAATTAGAGAACCTGGGGAGCAAGAAGAAAAAAAATATCAGTATATGAAATTGATCAGCTCCACTTTCTCAGGCCCCAGTCATATTTAAAACCACATATATACTTCATTTATCCCCTAAGGGCCTTTGTAGCAAGATGGCCAGGCAAGAAGTACAGTCTGTACCTACACAACAGTGATTATAATGAAAGGATAGTTGCTAAGTTACTGTTTAGTAAGGTAGGTCCAGGGTAAGGTGGGTGTATCAGGACTGAAATAGAAGTCATACGTATAAAGTTAAATGACCAGTAATACCAGAAAAAGAAAAAAGTCTCAGCTGGATTGACATAGGCATTTACAATATGTTGCTTAGTACTTGTTTCTCTCTTGGCTGGTTGCAGCCATCTTTTATATAAAGATATTCCTGCCTTGTTCCCAATTGTATAAAGGCATTTAGGCAATTTTCATGCTGTGGCCTTACTGCCTGTTTAAAACATTCACAAGAAGAGATCAATTGGAAATGAATAAGTGTCTTAGTGATAACTTATGATATCTGTATGCTGGTCATGCATTACAGATAAAAGAGACAGGATAGTGAATGGGAATAAATATAGGGAGAGTACATGGGGGTTACATTAAACTGACACCCTAATAAGGAAGCCGGGATGTTGGAATGTTAGCTGTGTTATGTAAGGGAAAGCAGAATTCAGTCTTTAAGGAAATTTTAATGTAGTATCTGGTATTTTCTTTAAGATGGATAGTGTAGTGTGTTCATCAGTAAAATCTGTTCTGTCTGTACGTTAACATATTATATTACTTATTATCTAAGTAAGGTGCATATTTCAAAAGTCAGATTGACCTTAGAATAAGCCTGTGGTTTTCAGGCCAAGACAGTGGGCTACTGCAGGGGATGCTTTGCTATAAAAGAAAGAAGGCAATATGAGCAGCTGGTAAAGGATTGGCTGACCTCTTGAATTACTAAATTAAGGGAAACCAGGGTTTAAATCCTATAACAATTGTTATGCAGATAACTTGTGACATTAGACAACCCCATTAATATCCCTGAGCATTAGGCAATTCGATTGTATGTTCTGTGACCAGGAAGCTGAATATTGCAATGCATGGAATTGATATCAGTATATAAGAAAAAAATACAATAATTTTATTCCAAAGCATTGTATTTTAGTGTCACCAAAGCTAAGAGCATTATTATTAACAATAGGATGCCACCTGTTTACAATGTAAAATAAAAATTTCATAAAAATAAAAAAGATAACTAAAGGATGTTATGGAAAGCAATGAAAGGTTTTTACTGTAGTCTCAGTGGAGTACTGTGGTCAATAGGTTGCAGGGAATGAAGAATAACAAGTGAGGAATTGGACCGTTACACTGTGATCTTTTAAGAGACATAGAGGCAAGGAAAACAATAAATAATGCAGTAGGACAGACAAAAGCCTTTAAACAATTTCTGTAAATAAAGGCATTTAACAGAGATCAGTGTTATGAGAAATAATTCACCACTTTAATATGTTGCTATTATAATTATTATTTACTTCTATTACTGTTTGTTAGTTATTGCATTTTACTATTGATATCAAACATACTGCTGCCTTAAGTTAGCTATGTAATCATACTGAGAAGGAATTCATTGCCTAGTGGTGATCCCTTCTAATCAAGGAATCCTACTCACTGGTGCAGAACTAGAGATAAGGCCAGGTGAGATAGATCCAGTGAAATCCAGGTGGTATAGAACCAGAAGTAGAGCCAGGTGGTATGGAAACAGTTAAGTCCAGGTGGTATAGATCCAGTAAATTCCAGGTGGTATAGAATCAGAAATAGAGCCAGGTGGTATGGAATTAGTTAAATCCAGGTGGTGTAAAACCAGAGAGTTAGCCAGGTGGTATAGATCCAGTAAATTCCAGGTGGTATAGAATCAGAAATAGAACCAGGAGTATTGAACCAGTTAAATCCAGGTGGTATAGAACTAGAGAGTGAGCCAGGTGGTATAGAATCAGAAATAGAGCCAGGTGTTATAGATCCAGTAAAATCCATGTGGTGTAGAACCAGAAATAGAGCTATGTGATATGAACCCAGTTAAATCCAGGTGGAGCGACTTAAGGGCTTATTCATGATAGTCCAAACTGTCACATAAAGGTGTGAATTTTCATCTATTTTCCTCTTCCCCAGTTTATCTCATTCAACAAACTGTATTGTTGGGAATTCAGATCCAATTTAGTTGCTTACACAGGTCGTAGACTGCATCAGTGTAGTAAATTCTGCAAGGTGTACTGTGTCTTATTTGCTTGTTTGACTTTGGCTGATAGCAGGGCTCCTGTATTGCTTAAGGCAGTTGTTCATTCTAAGGTGACAACAAAAACTAGTGATATGGTGACATAGAAAAGGATCAAGGTTGCTAAAAAAGTAGTAGCAATGCTACAATTTATTTAGGTACATCATAATATTTGAAAAATGGTATGTCAACCCGAAACATGTTATGATGCACTGAAATAAATTGTAGCATGCTGCTACTTTTTTTGCAACCTTGCGCCTCTTTCTTTGGCTCTTGTTAATCTACGTGTTTGGCAGGACACATGGACCTAAGGTTGCCCTACACAGCTACTACAGGTTTGTTCATACAGATATTTACTTACATAGAAAGGGAAGTGTTATTCACTTAATCCAGTTAATGGGACATTGTGTAGATGACATCACTGCACTTCACTGGTAGAATTTGCATCACTCCACATGACTTTGTATCCTACTACAGGTCGTCTGACTACACTGCACTACACTAGAAACTGGATCCATAGCATTCATTTTTTTGGCAAGGGAATCTTCTGCTTAGTGAATAAGGAGCAGTGAATTTGCAACCATCAGAACATAGTGACCCAAAGTTACGCAGATTCAGTGTAATGAATTTGCATGCCTTTGTGATGCAATGCTCTGAAGACAAGAATTCACTTCTCATCATTTACTAAACAGCATATTGCCTTGGCTAAGGAATAAACAGTTTTGGGCACTATTCAACATGTAGTCAGGCATAATCAGTTGAACAGAATCAAACTCATATTGATGAGAATTTGAGAATATGTCACTCTAAGGACGAAATTTATTAAATGGCTTTTCTGAGTTTAATCGAGAGAAGGCTTTGAAGTTTCTCCCGGTAAGTATCGCGAGATTTGCCTCGTGCGATAGTTGCCATGAGAAACTTTTTAAAATTAAATATATCCATGCAAAGGGTAGCCATACAGTATAGCTACCTTCCCATGGATATATTTAATAAAAAAACTTTGTCATGGCAAGTATGGCACGAGGCAAATCTCACGATACTTACCGGGAGAAGCTTCAAAGCCTTCTCCTAAGTTATTAAACTTGGGAAAGCACAAAAGGCTCTTCTGAGTTTAATAAATTTCACCCTTAAATATGCAAATATTTATACCATGTAATGTTATCTTTTGTTTTCCCTTTATTATTTATTAATATATAAATCAGTAATAATAAAAATTACCAATTTATATTCTCATTGTATCCTGAGATACAATAAGATAGCTTGTCTTCCTGTCCCATGGCCAACAAGGCAAGTTAAACTTCCTATACTTTCCCAGTTGGTATATCCTGGTATATCGATATACCTTTAATTAGGTTGGAAATATCAGTATTGCTGTTATGAATATTTATTAAGCCCCTTGTTCTCGCTGAAAAGTGTTCACCTAGTTGAGGGTGGCGAAACCCCATTATTCCCTACGGAGATAGTTTAGATTACAGTGATGGCCAACCTTTTGAGATTGGTGTGACAAAATTCATTAAAAAAAATCAAGCATAACTCAGGGGCGGTGTCAGTTCGAAAAAAATCCATAAGTTTTTGAAGGGGGGCAACTCTTCAATTGAGAGAGAGCATGGCGCGAATGGCTCCATGACTTGTGTCAGCAAAAACATCTCGGCCTGTCACCTCTGATGACTGGTTTAGAACATTTTTTCTAAGTCCCCTTTGAAAAGATCAGATATCGATAGCAATGGAAAAGGAGCTCCATTGAAAATAATGTAAAGTATAGTGGTATTAATGCATCGATATTGATCGATATTGATCTTTTTGAATATTGATAAATTTTATTCAGCAGTACATACATTGAGGGAAATCGAAAATGCAGTTAACAGAAAAAAATGGCAATAATGTGACGAAAAGCAGCAAAATCTATTGAATTGCAGCGAATAGGTCAAAATGACCATTATAAATTTCCCCCTAAGTGAAATGTTTGTAAGAAACCATCTTGGTTGACATTTTTTTTTGAGTTCTTAATCACATGGGGACATTCAAACAGCCAATCAGAAACTAACCTGTCTCATCTTAGTATCCTAGAAAGAGTATATTGTTTAAAATATATAAACTGTAGGCCACATATGGTTAGATGTATAATTTCATATCTTCTTATAAAAAGTTTTCATAACCAAAGAAAGATATCAGAAAATCTGCCTACTCATTAATGGCAAAAGCAAAATAACATAACATTAAAAGCCTCATTGACTATAGTCCAAATAGTCGCATAGACCTTTGAATTTGCATCTATTCTCCACTTCCCCATGTTCACTTATTGAGAAAAGTCTTCAAAGTGGTGAATACGTGACCAATTCTGGAGACTACATGAGTCGCAAATTTACGGAGCTCTCCATCATTTTACGTGCACGTGCACAGGTGCTTCTACTATTGACTAAGTAGCAGAGTGATGCAAAGGTGAGAATGTGACTAGGTGAATTGCTCTAAATTCACCTGTTTGACTTCATCACTTCAGACTGGAGAATTGGGGGGTTAATGGCTCCAATATTGCGTAAGACGACTGTTTACTCAAAAAGTGACAATGTTGACTGCAACTAAGTGACAACAGGACCTAGGGACAAGGTAACATAGAAATAGATAGAATATTCACAATACAGTTAGTGGGATAGTGTGAGACTGACTTCACTGCATTTCACTTGTTAAATTCGCCTCACTCCGCGTGACTTCTCATCCTACTTCTATCCCCCTGACTACACCACACTATGCATGTGAGAGTGATTGCCACTGTCAGCTTGTTTAACAAGTGTATTCTCCACTTAGTCAATAGTGAGCAATGAATTTGCAAATATTTTGGACTCGAATTGTAGCAAAGTGAATTCGACAGGTGAATTTGCACTTTAATTATGCTCTTAGAATTTTGTAATTGGTTTAAACATATTTTACTCTGTAGAGGGGTCGGAGTATTTTGCCACTTTCCACATGAAAATTTGAATATATTATTCTCTCTTGTAAGGCGTTATGTCTCTCCTGCGACCCCTTCTTTTGGACGTGGTCCCAACTATTCAGCAGACCTCTGCTTTGGCTCTTGGGAGGCTTGCCAATTATAATGAAGATCTAGCAGAAGCAGTTGTTAAAGGAGACATTCTTCCCCAGCTTGTGTATTCTTTGGCTGAACAGAACGTAAGTAATGAATCCGTATTTTTACATATATAATGTTAGTGTTTACAGTTTTATTTACTGCTGTTATCTCTGCAACATACAATAAAATCTCTTTTTGTGATGGCATGTGGGACAATTAAATTGTGATATTTTCCCACTGAAAAATAATATTGATTAAGCACTTCATACATTCTAGAGCCACAAACATGTACACAGCCAGGTCTTGACAAAATTGGGTCTTCATAGGCAATACACAAGAGCATTTGTCTTAGTTAAAAACAATAAAATGTGTTATATATTGACAGTATAGTTATATTGTTATATTGCTACCTGTCTCAGAAAGAATTTCAAATTACACCTATAACCTTCCCTCTTGGCTTGTCCAGGTTTGCCTGCATTTAATTGGCTTTGCTCATTGACCTACAAGGACACTGCTCATTCTAATCAAGCAGTCATAAAACAGAAGCCGTTCAATAAAGCTGGATTAAGAATGAAATATATTTGCAACATACAGTATATTCCTAAATGTATCTAACAGGTATATAGCAATACTGTGTGAAGCTATCTAGTACTACAGTGGTCTTCATACTCTCCAAACTCAATTTACTCAGCCTTTTTTTTTTCCATTTATAAATCTGATAATGAAGTGAAAAGTTCTATTAGAATTTGACAAGCAATGTATGAGTGTTTAGTGTAGGACTCTTAATATAAAGAAACTTGAGGTGGCATTTGAGCTTGCATTATATATACTGTATGTTCTCACAGCTAATCAATTTATAAAATAGCAAGGCTGAGCCTTGGCAAATTGCCTTTTCTTCTAGCAGTTGGTTATCTTAAAACTGGTTAGCCTATGCATTAGAAGTATATAAGGAGTGAGGTCCCTGCACCAATTTGCATTTTAAGTGGCTGAGGTTAGATGTATGGAACTGAAATGATAAATAGAAATACCTGAAGTGTAAAGTTAATAATCAAATGTTAATGTGCAAATGTTAAAAAGGCCATGTTAGTGTTGCCTGCTTATGTTATTTGTTATGTCTATTTTGTATCAATCTGTCTTTCTGTATATCTCTCTGTATTCCCATAAATGGGGGAGTATTAGTACTCTACCAATGGAAATTTTATACTAGGTAATATGATATCGGGGGTTATTTATCAAAATGATAATTCAGCGGTCAAAGTGAATTCTCATCACTTAGGGTTACTACGCTCTGAGGGTGTTATTCACTAAAGTCCGAATTGTTGCGTATAGGTGCGAATTTGCCAAATAAAGACTGTCACAATAGACTGCTACTGTCACAGTCACATCTTTATAATGAGAATATTGTTGCAGTCATGACTTTATTATGGGAAAATTGTCGCAATGTTAACTTTAAAAAATTGTCGCGACTTTACAATAGCGAAATTGTCGTGGATTTGCTATGGGAATTTGCTGTTTGAGAATTGGACAGTGGAATTCGCACCTTAGTGAATAACCCCCTTGATTGTCTACTCCTTATTCACTAAACAGAGAATTCCCATAGCAAATTTGCGGCCGCATCAGTATCCATCTGTTGTGTTCTGTGCAACCATTGTTAGCTGGCGAATTTGCTACATCAGAGTTTGGTTAAAGGAACAGTATAGGCCAAAATTTTAAAAAATGCATTTAATTGTTTATGTTACTTACTAACTTTTACTAAATGCTTTTTATTATCGATTAAAAAAAAAATTCTTACCTGTAAAGAAGTGTTGTACAGCATTTCTGTGTGGTAAACTCCATCTTCTTTCTCTGCCTGGTGACTCTACGATGTCCTGAGTCTGCAGATCCCCTCTGAGAAGTGCAGCACTCTCCAGCCGCGCTGACAGTGGAGTGCCGCACCGGCATTTCCTATGTCACATGGGAGAGCGTGCATATCATCAAGGGAGGACGCATTAATGATGTGCACGCTCTTCCATGTGACATAGGAAATTCCAGTGTGGGGCTCCTATTAAATACAATATATTTAATAGGATTCTAGGATTTAAAACAACACTGTTCACACAATTAACAATACACAGATTCACATTCACACATATCCACACAAAAACTTGTATAGACATGGCCAAATATACATATACACTTGGACTCAAGTTTGTGGGTCTTAAATGTTTTTCCCAAAGCATGGCTTGGTTGGGCAGTTCCATGGACCACAAATGACAAAACAGCTAATCAATTTTAAGACCTTCTAACTATAGCTTCTCCATCTATGCCTTTGTTTTTGAAAGCGGGGAATGAGGTTGTCCTTTTATGACACATAATCATGATCAACATGACTTGCAAAAAAAAGCTAAGTAACAGTCATTTGTTCTGGTAGCAACTGGTTGAAGAAAGGGGAGATCATTAGCTAGATGTCCTAATGGTTCAGAATGGGGATGGTACCTGGATATCCATGTGCCCAAATATCCCAACTGTTTGGAAGAGCAGCTTGTTAAATTTTTCTTTTATGCCTAGTCAGCTTCTTCCTGATACTGTTCTGTATTATAACTATGACCATAATTATAACCCATGGATGGTCTAAATACTAATTAGCTTGGAACAGAGGTAAGGGATTGAGATCCAATAATAAAGGCATATGAAAGTTCTAACTTTAAACAAAATTAGAGGCAAAAGCATTTCTAAATATATTTTAATAATATTTCATCCCCTAGCAGAGCCAGACCCTGATCAAGTTGTTCACGACCCTTATAAAAGTATTAAATCATACTCCTCCAGCTAAATAAATACCAGTGTCATTTTTTTCATGTGAATTTATTCCAGATGGAGAAAAGAGTTAAATATAACTTTACTGGTGCAGTAGGTTGTCATTTTGGTTGACATGCCCCTAGTGTAAAAAACCTTTAGAATGCAACACAAGTCCACATATTGTGACTTTGTACACCACCTCTAGAATATAAATAACAAGATATGCCTGTTTATATAATATGATTATACAATGTATTTCTTTCATATTTAAAAGGATTTTAATCTGTGAATAGTGGAAGACTATCAAATATATATATATATATTTTTTTTTTTTTTTTGGGGTGGGGGGGATTTAGTATATATTATATAAGTGTTAGATGAGTACTTTGAAGACAGGTCACAGTACAAACAAGACAATCTATTTACTGGACATGTTTCTATAAAAAAATGTGTAAAAAGCTTTATTAGTATGTAATGTCTGTAAACCATTTCCCCATTTCATCCCCATAAAGCTGCCCATTAATCCATGTGCTTGCAGTGACATGCTGGTGTTTTAGCCCAATTTAGGGTTAATTTTGGGAATTGTCAGGATGATAAACTACCCAGTGTACTGTAGCACAAACACATTTAAGCTGTCTCTCAGTTCCAGGGATTTTGGACATGGGCCAGCTTTAGCAAATAAACCTAAGTAAGTGGAAACTTTCTCAGTCATGGTTCCGAGAACTGACAGTGAACTGTGGCTGAACGTTTTTACTCTCCATCGCTGAATCAGATTGTTTGGGGGTGGATAGAATTGGCACATCATGTTGAAATCTTTAACACCTTCCTTACCATCATGACCAGCAGAGTTTGCCTTTTTTATTTTTTCATTGTCTTTTTTATGGATTTTTCTTTGCTCGGCTCCTCTGGATTTTTAGTGCACAGCAAAGAGAGCTTGGATCTTGGAAACATTCTTCCAAATAAAACAACATTCAAGAGGAATATTGACAAAGCCACAGGCACGCCTTCCCATTTCTGCAGCTGCAGTTTAAATTTGCATGATGATTTGGAAAGAAGCCTTTGAGGGCACATATAACATTGAACAGAAATATGCTGTTAGCCTGTAATGAATTACACAAGAATTTCCTTCATATTTAGACATGTTAGCATGGAGATTAATCTAAGAGGAAAAGAAATGGTGGCCTTATCACATCATGGAGTTTCACTCATTGAGCGTAGGAGTCTTCCTGCGATTTTAAAACAATATTAAATTTAAAACAAAACCAGTGAACACATTACAACTGGTAATAACAACTGGCTTTTTCTTAACAGATTGTTTATACTACAAGCTTTTTTAGCTGCTACTCAGATGTAAAAAAAAAATCGCTGCTACAATTTATATCAAAACGCTCACTTACATTTGGTGCACTTGGTCGACTTTAATGTAATTCTCAGTAGCCGAAACTATACAAATAGTTTTGACTTAAAACAATGGTAGATATGCTTGGAAATAATGAAGTTGCTGTGCGATTGCAGTTCATACATTAGTGCTTATATTGTACAGGTTCTCCCTGGGTCTGAGATGAGTGATGTAGTTGTGAATAAAGTGCAGGTTCCTTTGTTGGAGCACCGTGCAGTCTCCCAAAAATATATTCACAATTATGGATATGAAGAAACCACGCACAGGCAGCTGTGCTGCAACCCTTTATTGGGTGATGGTGTAAACACTACAGGTTTCGGGCTTTACTACTTCAAAGAAGCAGCTACAGAAATTTTCAATATTGTTTAAAATCAAACAGAAACAGTTTACACTGTGACTGTGACACTGGCCATTTTTTTAATGTCTGTTTGTAACATGCATCCCAACTAACTAACTAATTGTTAATTCATTATAGCAGTGGATGGCAATTGGAGTGTAGTCGCAACAGTGTGCATTGATTATTGTGCAATTTTATCTGGGTTCCTTTTTGACAATTTTGAGATTTAGGGGGTTATTCACTAAAGTCCGAATTTTGCGTATAGGTGCGAATTCTCCAGATAAAGACAGTTGTAATAGGCTGCTACTGTCGCAGACACATCTTTATAATGAGAGTATTGTCGCGGTCGTGACTTTAAAAATTGTCACGACTTTACAATGGGGAAATTGTAGCAGATTTACTATGGGAATTCGCTGTGTGCGAATTCAACAGTTGAATTTGCACCTTAGTGAATAACCCCTTTATTGCTTTCCCATTCAAAAATATCAGCTACTACCGTGTTTCCCTGAAAGTAAGACAGCGTCTTACATTCTTTTTACCCCCAAAAGT
>WMED01004236.1:0-21008 GCA_019650415.1 Pipa parva
GCTGATTGAAACAAGATGGGTAAATGGATAAATGCTGGGCTTTGTCCCTCCTGGATTCTCAGCTTCTCTGGGAGTCTATGGGGCAGTGGGCTGGCCTGGAAGCTCAAATTCTGCATGCTGATTGGATGATCTGTCTGAGGATGAATCCCTTTTTGATTGACAGTGAAATGAGTGAATCAGCAATCTTTCATTCTGATTTGCAACAACCTTTTTTTTTCGCTCTGAGTATCAAGCTGCACATAATGTCAGACAGTGTGAATGTTGTGGACAGGATTTTGGTAAAGTCATTTGATAGTCTTGTTTAGATATAAATAGTAGGGCAGATCAACTCCTCAGATTAATTTGGTGCAAAAGGTGGGTAAAAGTAACAGGTCTTTTCAGCTGTCCTGGTATGACAAAGTGAGCTTCCCCTCATTGAAAGACCAGTATCCGCCACTGGATCTAGGTATTTGATCACAGAAGACTTATGGTGCCATAATGCTACAGAGAAAAATTTCCATCCTTCATTTTAAACATATCACATAGTGTTTCAAACTACAGTTAGAAAAGTCTTAGCACACAGGCACTATACAGGTCTCCAGTTACAGGATTGGTGCCATGCCTCTCCCCCCTACATCACTGCTGGGGCAATTCTATTTTGTTTTAAAGCAATTTCAGAAGACAGAAAAATATATAAAAGTTTTATCTAACACAATTGAAAAATGTCTAAATCACAACAGTTGAAAATTTTTCAAATAAATGAAAGATAGTTTGAAAACCCAAAATGCATTTCTTTAGGCACTATAATTCAGACTTGGCTTGAAATGGAAGCATTATTCATTTATGTTACAGAGGGCACGGAAATCCTTGTGTTTATGCACTTTATTCTGAGAATTGTATTTATCCAGTAATAAAACTTGTTCTTTTGTAGTGAAGCAAACTGAATGAAATCTCATAGAAACATATGCAACTTTCTGTTTTGATAATTGAATAAGTGGGTGTCCAGTTATAGGACAGGCTACAAAATCAGTTTAAACAGATAGAATTCATTTTGAGCTTTTCCTTTATTCAGGGAAGAATATGCTGTTCATGAACATCTTCAAGTATTTTGACTTCATTACACAATGCATTGTTAAAGTTCTTGTTCTGATCTTGCCATTGCATTGCTTCACTGATTTATCTGGCATCTTTTGAACTTTTTAAACTATCTACAAAGGATGATGATTCCTAGATAACAACAAATTATGCCTTTTGCTGGATTGCACAATATTTTTTTAGGTTTTGTCTCATAGTTCTCAATCCAAATGGACTATATGATTTTGCTTTCATCTAAACTATCCATTAGTAACAAATTCTGCAAACAGAAAAAAGGAAGGAAAAACAGGACAAAATGGTATATCAGCTGTCACCTGCTTATGGGTTTCAGAAAGAAACCTGCCCCAGTTCCATTCCTAACTCCCCATAAAAGGAATTAATCTGTTATATATGGAAATCCTCTAATAATCTCTATGGATGATAGCTAAAGTAAAGTGAAAAGAGGTACCTCTCCCTAGTGGATGGGCTGGAAAATGACAATAATGAAAATCCCCTCAACTCCATCCCCACCATATAGAGCTCAAATGGAGGATAATATTTAATACTGGTGTTATTTTATGTACAGTTTACATATGGTTTCCTTGATCACAGCTCCTAGGGGATCAATAACTGACATTTTCTTCCTTGTTTTCCTACAGCAATGGCATTCAGGATCCCTGGATACCATCCTGTTGCTGTGTTTGGAAAAAAGTTGCCATTTAAATTCAAATCCACCAAAATCCTCTGCTAGTCACAGAAAACTCTGTCTAATAGGTTTTATTTGTAGATATTATACCTCTTAGATTTTAATTTGGTTTCAGAGAGAATGAGAACTGTACCAACAATATTCACTTCCATGTCACAGACAAGATCTCTCACCACAATGCACGTAAAGACCACTAACACATGGTGGGCTGTAGACACAATGAAGAGTAATGCCAACAAGTATATTAAAGCAGCCCCATTCTTGTTATTAGAAATACATAATAATATGTGCTTGTACAATTACACTCAAATCTAATTTCTTACTCATTGAATACATTAGTAGAAATAGAGTATCATAATATTGGTATTATCTGGTAATTTTAAATATTTTGTTCATTGCTAACAACTTTCTACAACTCTTTCTTGCCCTTTAAACAAACACTTGCATGTAATTTAGTTTTAGTTGCCTAATTATCAAGCAAATTCTAGTTTCCCATGTATTTTCTAATACAATATTAGGAGGTTCTATATTGGGTAAAATTATGCTAGACTTTTTCATGTAGAATTTGTGTCACATAACTGTTTGTCTAGGTCACGTCTGAGACCAAGTGGGAGGAGAGGGAGGAGAAGGAGGAGGCAGCTGGGAACCAGAACCACAATGGACTTGTCGCTAGCAAGCCCCAAGGCATGGAATGAAAGACACACCCGGTCTTCAACCTGAGCCTCCACAATGGTCTTAAATTTCCCTTAGCCTTTTCTGTTTTTAAGCCCCATATTCAGCCTAACTGGTCAAATGACTGCTATTTAAAATGCAGTTTCACAGTATCCATTGCATTGTATTATCTCTACACTTTCTCAAGCTTGTTTCAGACTGACACTAAAAAGTTACCTTCTTCTGCTTGTGTGTTTGTGCCAAACATCCATAACCTATGGTAACCTCGCACTCATTAACAATATAAGAAGCATTTCAGGAATTGACTAAATGCAATTTAATGAACACTGTTCATGGTATTGATTGGATTTCCATTCATTTTTTATTAAAAGCTAATTGTGAAAGAGCCTTTTTTGCTAATTACTGGAAATTATCGCTCCATTTTATTTTGAATTTAACAGCTTTTATTGTATTTATTAGATTAAATATATGGGAAAAGCGACCGTGTTGAAAACATGCAGCCTATATTTTCAGTGACTGAGCAGGGTCTGCTGCTCTCACTATGTTAGTTAGTGTTTACTGCCCGTAAAATATGTTTTTATATTGTGCATTTACATATTTTATGGGAAATTGAACACAAAGTGAGACTAATTGCAAAGCCTATCTATGCAGATTCCTGCTATGAAGGTACAATCAATCAAAGAGTCTATTAAGATCTATCATGTATATAGGGACTCCATTCCAAACAGCAACACTAGATTCAAAATAAAAACAACCAACAGAAAAGAACACAGAAAACCCATCACATCTGCCCAATACTGTGTATGCTGACGCATCTGTAACCCATGTAGACACACGTGTGGGGGTTATTTATCAAAGCCCGAATTGTCTTGTAAAGGAGTGAATTCGTCACTTCCCCATATTTGGGTATTCAGCAATCTCTGTGATGTGGCAAATTCGCCAGCTAACGACAGTCACACACTACACAATAGACTACTGCTGACGCAGTCGCGAATTCGCAATGGGAATTCTCTGTTTAGTGAATAAGGAGTAGAGAATCAGAGCGTAGCAACCTGAAGTGATGAGAATTCACTACTACAGTCAAATTCACACTTTGATAAATAGCCCGTCTACAGCTCCTAGCATTCTCTGTAGAGTGAATGCAGTATCAGTTTCTTTTAACCCCTTCTGTTCCTTTCTTCCCAACTTGGGGGCTTATTCATCCAAGTGAGAATCTGGCTGTTGAACAAAATTCTCATCACTTTGGCTCATTATGCTATCTTCTCTTTGTTCACTAAATAGAAGACTCCCATAGCAAAGATGCAACTGTGTCAGTAGCATCTTTTGCATAGTGCGGCATAGCCAGTTTGACAGTAGGAGCCCTGCCAATAGCCCCTAATTAGCCACTTCAATCTTGCAAAGTACACAACACAATATGCCTTGTCAGATATCAATGCTGGACGAATAGGAAAATTACATGTGTAATAGCACTTAAATTCTGTAAAAAGCCCTGTAAGTCCATGTTAGGAATCTGGCATTGGAAGGGGTTAAGTTCTATGTTCTCTCTGACCAATCAGATGGCCCCCACAGGGTTTTTAACTGGTCCACTCCCCCAAACCCTTACCACAGTATTTTGGTTAGGTTCTACCAAAGTGATTCTAGTTCGTTTGCTAATATTCAGTTAGTGTTGAAACCTTTGTATTCTGTTTATTCTGTTTTCTTTTAAGGATTATTAAAAGAAAGAGAAATGGCACCATTGTGTAGGTCATGGTCAGTGTCGACCTGGCAAGAGTGAGCCTACTGGAGGTCTCACCCCCTCATATCTGTCAGTGTCGTGTGACGTCATGTGCAAGGCCAGCAATGAAGGGGGCCCACCTGAGTATCCTCTGGTCCTCCAGTGGGCCACTACGACCCTGGTCACAGTATTGTTGCTATAGAATAGTTGCATAAATTGTAACTATTGTTTTTAGATTCATTTCAATGGCAGATAATTCCTAGCTCATGCTGGCCTTTGGTCCTACTCCTTACATATTGTAAATCTTTTGAGTAAAATGTCTCCAGAATTATGGCCAGAACCTTGCCTTAAGTCCCCTATTCTGAACAGTCATGTAGCAGAAAATAACTAATAATAATAACTAATAATATTTGCTGAATATTCAAGGTTGGCAAAGTGCCTATTTCTGGCAAATTCAAGCATGTACGGGACAATTTGTACTTTTAATAAATTCTCCCCATCTTAATTGGGTTTGTAACATTTTCTTATATCTTAGACAATTTAAGGTTTTTGTAGTGGACATCTCTGATCTGGATTAGTCATTTATTACAGACCTTATTTCACGTAACCAATCAGCTAGAGCAGTGTGGGGCAGCTTCGAAACCTATAACAATCCAGGTATGTTTCTGGAGACTGTTAAGGGCTTCGGTTTTTTATGAAACAAAAGAACACTTTTAAAGATTTATGTTTGTGAACAGTTCTGTGTCCATAAAACATGCATTTGTGTTACCGTTCTGTCTTTAATGCGGTGTTAATGATTATAACACCCCACTAAAGTTTATAGAGCATTACCTGGTACAATATGACTGTATTGATTATTTTTATTGTCAGCTATTTATTTTATAAACAGGTCATGCTCACCTAAGAAATATTTTTCTCACTGCTAATTAGAATACCTGTTCTCATTGTCATTCTTCAGCTCTGGGGTTGCTTAACCATTATCTCTATCAACTCTCTTCTTTCCAGTGGCATAGTAAAGTATTTTGTAAGCTATAAAACCTGCACCAATGGTATCTATGAGATGGAAATAAAAATTCAAAATTGAAAGGTAAGTGCAAACATTGGCAAACCTCCTAGCTTGTTTGTGTGTAACTCTAATTAGGGGGTTATTCACTAAAGTCCGAATTGTTGCATATAGGTGCGAATTCGCCAGATAATGACAGTCGCAATAGACTGCTACTGTTGCAGTCGCGTCTTTATAATGAGAATATTGTCGCAGTCGCCGACTTTATTATTGGAAAATTGTTGCGACTTTACAAGGGGGAAATTGTAGCAGATTTGCTATGGGAATCCGCTGTTTGTGAATTCGACAGTCGAATTCGCAATTTAGTGAATAACCTGTGTGAAGAATATTATACTTTATAAATGTATTGTAGATACACAGGAATTGATTCACAATTAATAGGTCTGCAGTGTTAAAATGCAGAACACATATTTATTCAACAGAATTTGTAGCACAAAGGGGTTTATTGGCTAAAGTCCGAATTGTTGCATAAATGTGTAAATTTGCAAGTTAAAGAAGTTCGTAGTAGACTGCTACTGTCTACAGTCACAGTCTTGACTTCATTATGGGAATATTATCACGAATTTGCTATAGGAATCTGCTGTGTGAGAATTTGACAGTTAAATTCTCACTTTAGTCAATAACGCCAAAAATGTGTAGAGGTAGGTCAGGGACAGACATATATGGGCCTTATTAACTAAAGGCTGAATAGTCACGTGTAGCTCTGAATTTACATTTGATTGTCACTTCTTCATGTTCACTTATTGAGCAAACTCTGTGATGTGGCGAATATGCATACAATTTGGGAAAATACGATAGTTGTGACCTTATGGAGCATTTTGTATTACTTTGTGAGCGCATGCACAGGTACGTCAACTACTTAGCAAATAATGGAGTCTGACGATGGAGTGAATTTGAGTAGGTGTACTGCTCTAAATTCACCTATTTGACTTTGCAACATCAGAGTGGTGAATTGCGGGTTGATCGTAGGGCTCTGGGCTCTGGTGTGGCATAAGGTGACTTTTCATTCAAAACAGACAATGGTGACTTTGACTAAATGACAATATGATCTAGGGACAAGGTGACATAGAAATAGATGTATATTATTCACTTATATACAGTTAGGGATATGGTGAGGATGACGTCACTGCACTTCACTGGGGGAATTTACATCAATTCACTCTTTGCTTTGTATATATCTTCAGATGTTTTCCATAGTTGCTATGCATGCTTACATTTAAAAACATCCTGTATTTGTCTAAGGGTAAAATGCCTGCAATATCCCTTTTGATTTGTTTCACTGGAATTTTTTTCTGTTTTTTCCAATTACCGTATTTGCCGGTGTATAAGACGACTGGGCATATAAGATGACCCATAACTTTTCCAGTTAAAATATAGAGTTTGGGATATACTCGCCGTATAAGACTACCCCTCTTCCAATGCAAATCCTGCTTGGATTGGTCAGCTCTCCCTGCTTGCCCAGCCCTCCCTGTCTCCAAGATTATCAGAGCACCATCACACTGTGCTGCCCCTACAAGCCCTACCCTCTGAAAGAGTGGGCGCTATCTTAGTGCTCGCCCCCCTCCTTTTCTCTCTCCCCCCTCCTTTTCTCTCTCCCTACCTAGCTCCTCTGTTGCCAAGCTGTCTGTACTGAGCGCTATAGCGTTTCCTCTCCCCAGCAATGATTAAACTTCCTGTCACTCACAGGAAGTTACATCAATGCTGGGGGAGGAATGCTGTAGCGCTCAGCACAGACAGCCGGGCACCACTAGGTAAGGAGAGAAAAAAAGTGATACCCGGTGTATAAGACGACCTCCAACTTTTCAGATGATTTTCAGGGGTTAAAAAGTAGTCTTATACGCCAGCAAATACAGTACTTAAAATTTGTATTTTTTGTAACTTTACCACAATATTGTCCCAGAAATTAGAAACAATCATTAATGAAGGTCTATTTCTAGTCTAGAGTGGCAAACAGCTTTTAGTGAAATTGGATGCATTGAAAGTGAAAACTTGTCCAAAACTTACAGCCAAAGCTGTAGAACAGTTAGATAAAACATGCAACATTGTGCAAGGGAACTCAATAGAACTGTAATACATTTACCAGCACCCTCTAAAGACCTGCAGTACACTGATGTGCCACCTAGCTTACACCCTTTTTCAACCCCAGACCCATCTTCTCACATTCCAGGGAGGCCTCAAACTCTTATTCTTAAAAAATAATTGCATGTTTGAAAAAAAAACTTATTCAGTTGCAACATTATTTTTCACTCTGGACCTCAAAATTGGTCAGGTTGAGTACACGTAGCAAGTTTGTAGCACAATACTTTGTGAGTATGGTCTCATTTCCAAAGGATCTGTCCTAGGAAAGACATTGTGTAGCTGCTTTAGCCCTTAGTAGGGTGTGGATATTCCCCACCATCTGCAGGCAAAAACTCTCTTGCTCTGGGATAGGACAATAGACCACCCTTTACTTAGGCTAAATTATCAAGATCTCTGTTTGGAAACTATCAGGCTCTGCCTAATCAATAGGGTATTTCTTTAGCAGGATTCACTGACACTTTCATAACAGGTGGTCTATGGACTACTAATTGGTCCTGGGAAATATAAAGGCTGGCATGCCAAGGACTATATTAAGATGTTTTGCTCCAAATAAATTTATAGTTACAAAAAATTAATGTAAACCTAATTTTATAAACTATAAAATATAATGATTTTTCAGAATAATACAGTGGTAGATATGGTAGATATTCCAGACTAAAGTATTCAAAAAACAAAGCCAGAATTTATTCCAAGTCATTTCCAGCCAATAATATGAAATTACTTCCATTCTTAGGCAAAGTTTAGGTGAAAACAGTGCTTTCAGTGCAGTGGAAGTATTTGCTTAGGTTTTCTTTTAATATCCTAGTCACTATGCACAAACTATGTTTATATTTAAACTAACCACTCTCACAGGAGACCTGTTTGTCTGTGGGCTTTTGTGCAATATTCAAATGCCTATGATTCAATCCACATAATCAAAATTCTATGAAAGGTGTTTTATGATCTGTGGACTGTGTTACCATTTGAAAATATGACATTTGTTGCATTTTTATATGAGAACGTTTAGTAGGAGTTAAGGAAATGAATATGTCTTGAAAGCTTTGCAGTAGATAATCATGTGTGCATGTCTTACCTTAATGCATTGCCTGTGAGAGGGTTTTTTAAATCATTTGTTTACTTATGATCTATTTACCCAGTATAATTGAATTTCAGTGAAACATAAAGCTAATAGATACATAAATAACTAAAATGTTTACTTTTGTGAAAGGGGTACTTTGCGTACTGTTATTGTTATTGTATTTTTGTCAAAAAATATTTACATTGAACTAATTTTGTGTGATTACGTAAACGAAAAATATGAATGTTTAGTTTAACAGAAATATATTTCCTGGCAAATAAATATACTGATTGCACAAATCAACTGAAACTGTGTTTTTCTGAGGATGTCAACAGGTACAGTCATTTACTAAGAGTACGGGAGACTGAAATAGGTGTGTTGAAATAATTCCTATTTGCACACGCTTATTTCGTTCTCCCATGGA
Organism: Pipa parva; assembly: GCA_019650415.1. NCBI lineage: Eukaryota > Metazoa > Chordata > Amphibia > Anura > Pipidae > Pipa > Pipa parva. Next base: position 8,769 of record WMED01004236.1, read on the forward strand.
CCACTATAGAATTGTACAGTATATTTACAAAAACGTTTATTTCATTAGTATAACCTAAATTAGTATTAGTTTTGAGGTGACAGGTACACTTTAAGGTATCTGACTGTGGTCGGAGGAAATGTGTTATTTACCTGTAACTACTGGCACCAGAGCAAATGGACTGAGCTACTATTACAGCTCTATATAAAAATGAATAAATACAAAAATAAATACTAAGCAACAGGTTAGCTGATGGCTTCTTAGACAATAACTGGTGCAGGTGCCTAATGTAACTACACTGAGTGAACAAACTACCTGTGGCCATTCAGTGAATAAAACTGCAGCTACTGAGGACTGCCTAATGTAAGTGACTGCTGGTCACTGATTACTTTTTTTTTTTTTTTTAATAATTTTTATTTTTGTTTTGTATTACAGTACATTGATGATCTGTTTTGGTTTATGTACATATATATTGTTGCAATACAAATGATTTTATTAACAAACTATACATAACTTACTAATAAAAAAAAAAATATATATATATATATATATATATATATATATATATACAGTATATATACATATAACTTGGTGTTCTTTCCGGTCACTGATTACTTTAACTGTGTTTGCTGAGCAATGCCAAATGGGACATGGTAGGCTGTAGCTTTAAAATGTTGCTGCTTAATTCACCACACTCTTCTCCTGCTATAGTTCTAGAAATTTTGTTGTTTTGAGATACGCCTTTGTATATTTTCCTTTTAAAGCCATTAGAGCTTCCACTAACAATTTAATACCAAGAAAAGAAATGACTCAAAATGATGGCATTAGCATTAATAATATCATACAACAAAACACAGTGCCGTCACACCAATCACAATTGCCAGTTTCCCTTCATTTCCCCACTTTAATATTGCAAGCAGACTTGGTGATTAGTACTGACTACTGCAGACACCAAATCCTAGTGACTGCTCATTGCAACTGTTTTTACAATAATCACAGTGATAAATAAAACAAGTGTGACTTCACTGAATTGTGTTCTGAGCTACAAGACTGAAAAAGTCTATTGATTAGTTATAGAAAAGGTATACCATCAATATTTAGAGTGTAGTAGAGAAGACATGCCCAATATGCATCAACATGTTTAATCAGTAAATTAATTTTGATTTTCTGGTTAGTAAAAGAAAACATCTCTAAAACCAATTTAGCTCAGTTTGGAAGGGAAACTGAAACAACTAACCCAATATGTATGATGAAGCTGTATAAAATATTTTGAAAGTGATGTTATGGTAATATGGGAGTATAGGGAGCTGCAATGCAATTGCATTCCTAGAGAAGGTGTATTACAAAGTGGCAGTTAGAATTTATCATGCAGGACCTTTGTAGGTTTAACAGTCTCTTAGGTTAGAATGGACAGTTTCATTCAAGAGTAATAGTGTGGTATTCCCCAGATGTAGCCGACATTCAGTTATGTAATTACTGAACTGGAATTGTCTCTTTAGGTTTCCATCCCTGCAATTATGTCACCTATTGTATTATAAGAGTACCTTTCTTTCACTTCAGGAGCACAGTGGCAAGATTTCAACTGCCATGGTTACAGAGGCTGCAGAAGGAAATGTTCAAATCCTAAATATAGATGGTTGCCACACTTTTTTTTAAAACTTTGCTTTCCAGGTACTTATAAGTTGCTGTAAGGAGTGGTACTTACCAGTGTCTGCCTGTCTCTGTTCCGAGTTGGTGTCTGTCATGGTCGACATCTTGGCGTTCTGGTCGCAACCATTCGGGGCGCTTGGCTCATACCCTTTTCAAGGCTCCGGTGTGTGTTGGTGTCAGAACTAGTCGCGATGACGGCCTATTAAGCCAGTTAAACCTCAGCTATGGTGCCCGATTATAGGACTCCTATTGTGCTCCTAGGTGCATCTGCTATATTTCCTGTTCCTGTGTTTGATCTTGGCCTGTCTTCTGTTCCTGCTTGTCTGCCACCAGTCTTGACAATTGTTCTGTACTCTGACCACGATAATTTGCCGCCTGCCTTGACTCTAGCCTGTGACCTGACGACTTTAACTCTTACCTCTTCTGTACCACACTCCTGGACTACAGCCCTAAGGGTCCCAACCTGGGTATCGCACCGCAGTTAAAGCCTAACCTCCTTGCGGGTGCTGTAGGTGAAAATTGGGGTTACCTTAGACTCCGCGCCTTAGGGTCTGTACACTAGCTCCAGCTGTCCAGTGACCTGCTGCTACCTCATTCTCCTCACCTGTTGCCAGTCTCACTCCTTATAGGATAATTGGGCCATGGAGTGACCTGAGGCAGCAGCAAATATGACTCCTGAAGAGATGTTGCTGAACCTAGCCAGACGTATGGAATCCTATGAATCTCAACAGAATCGCATGGCTCAGATGTTGGATACAATTTCTATGCATCTACAAATCCCTCATGCTCCACAACTGCTTCCTCTACCGGTGCTGCACCACCGAATCTGGTGAGTAAGGATCTATGTATTATGTCACAGATTTTCTGGTAATCCTGAGGCCTGTCGAGGATTTGTTAATCAGTTTCAAATTCAATTCGAGCTACTTCCATCCCAGTTTGTCTCTGAGAAAACTAAGGTGGGATTTATGATTACTCTGCTTGAAGGAGATGCTTTGGCTTGGGCTTCCCCATTATGGGAGCGCAACGGTCCTATTGTGGCTGATTCCTACTCATTATTACAGCACTTTGTCAGGTGTTTGATGTCTCCGGGTCATTTTCTGCAGCTTCTACTCAGCTTATACGCATAGGGCAGGCTCACCATTCCGAAGCATTATATGCCACAGAGTTTCATACTCTTTATGCAGAAACAGGTTGGAACAATGAGTCCTTGGTAATGGCCTATTGGCAGGGTCTTTTGGACCAGTTAAAGGATGATCTCATTTCGCCGCGATCTTCCCACTCAGTTGGAAGATATGATTTGTCGAAGTATAAAAGTAGACAATCGTCTGAGAGAATGCCAGTTGGAAAAAAAGAAATTAACTCATTGTTTCCCTTTTGCTTCTACTTCCGCTGAATCCACAATCACAACTCCTAAATGTTCCAAAGGAGCCTCTGCAGATTGGTACAACTCGCTTGTCTTTAGAGGAATGTCATTGCCAGAGAACCTGTGGTTTGTGTCTCCACTGTGGTGACAAGGATCACTTTGTGAGGAATTGTCCTTCCAAGCCGGGAAACTCCAAGGCCTAGGTATGCTTAGAGGGAGGCGCCTAGGCCATAACCTGTCTTTCCCCTCACCAGTAGACCATCGGGTAATGCTCCCTGTAACCACTGTCTTTTCTGTTTCTCCTATTCAGAAATGGGTGTTTTTGGACTCCGGGGCTGCTGGTAATTTCATGGATGCCACCTTTGCCAAGCTACATCATTTAATATAAAAACAGCATACAGCTCTATCCCATAGGGTTTAAGTCCATGCAAGGTAGAGTTACTTACACATTCGGCGGCACCGTGTGCCCTGGAGAGAGACAGACCAAAAATCCCAACTTCAGCGAACAAAGGAAATTCACTCCAATGATAAAATCCAATTTTATTAAATGTTAAAATGAGCTCCAAACATATAAAGATGAAGACATGCTAGCACTTACACATTTCATGCCTTAGCACTTAATCATAGAACACTAAACATGTCTGAAATTCCTAGTTCTGCTTTGTGCGGTCTTTTGCTTCCTCTGTCCATCCCTCAGCAGCCTTGGATGCATTTAGCAATGGACTTTGATTGATTTACCACCCTCCTAGGGGAACACATGCATTTGGGTCACCACAGACCGTTTCAGCAAGATGGCACATTTTGTTCCATTGAAAAAGTTACTGTCCGCACAAGAACTTTTTCTTCTTTTCATCTCTAACATTTTCCAGTTACATGGTGTCCCTTCAGAGATTGTTTCTGATTGTGTGTCACAATTTGTTTCACCTTTTTGGAAATCCTTTAACAAAATTCTTGGTGTAGACTTACGATTTTCTTCAGCATACCACCCACAGTCTAATGGTTGCACAGAAAGGACAAATCAGTCTCTTGAGCAGTTTTTACGTTGTTTTGTTTCCAAATTACAAGCTAATTTGTCCAACCTGTTACCATGGGCAGAATTTGCCCAAAATAATATCTGTTATTCTTCCTCTTAGGTATCTCCTTTTAAATGTGTTTATGGCTGGGATCTTAAGGCTTTTCCGCCTCCATTGTCTTCATCGTCTTTGCCTGCAGTTGATTAACAGGTGTGAACCTTCTCCACAATCTGGCAGGGAGTTCAACAAAATCTCTTCAAGGCAGTTTCTTCCCAAAAGAAATTCCTGGATCATAGACAACGGTTGGCTCCAAATTATAAGGTGGGAGATCAAGTGTGGCTCTCTACAAACAATATCTGCAGCAAAGCTCCCTCACATAAACTTGGGCCCAAATACATTGGTCCTTTTTCCATTTCTCGGATTATCAATCCTGTGGCTGTTAAGCTAGTGTTGCCTAGAATTCTCTGCATTCCTGACACATTTCTTGTATTCTTGTTCAAACCAGTTATCTCTAACTCTTTTTCTTCAACCAGTTCTTTTCCTGGTCCTATTTTGGTAGACAGTCAAGAAGAGTTTGAGGTGTAGAAGATTGAGGATTCTTACATATCCCATGATAAATTACAGTATCTCATTCATTGGGGGGGGTTAAGATCCTGAGTAGCGTTCTTGGGTGGAGGAGTCGGATGTTCATGCGCCATGACTCATTTGTTCATTTCATATTCAATTTCTTTTTTTTTTCTAGTTCAAACAAACTCAGTTTAATCTGTTATATCATTTTGGTAAACTGGGAACCACAAATGGATTGCCATTTCTAGGACTCGCTAAGGATTTATATTAAAGTATGATAATACTGTTCTTTCGGCAAAGATACTCTAAGGCACTCCAAGTGATAAAATCAAAAAACTTCTTTATTGCAAAATAGCCATTAGAACCAGGCTCTGGACAATCCCATTAAAAAACAGCACCTTATGCGTTTCGCACCGAAAGGCACTTTAATCATAGTAACATGTGCAATCAATCATACAGATATTTATAGCAAATTCAGGGCTTGATCTTGAAACTACCCATTGCTGATAAACTGTATAATCATGTCACATACAATGTAAAGAACATATTGTACTAAGAAAAAGCTAAAGTTAATAAACTCAGTTGTGACAGGAATATTGATAGTAACAACTAAAGCCGGCATTATTCCTTCCCTGTCAACTAATCAAGAACATTGCGCTGGGTTGTAAAAACCACCGTTAACCATATAGCGCTTGATAAGTAATGATTAAAGAGTAGTAATTAAAACCAAAATGGGTACCTCTTAAGCCTCGGTAGTACAATCAAAAATCCACCTGGTCAGATCAATAGATTCAACAAATAAATAAATAAATGAGCACAAAAGTAAGGACAGTAGTGAAACGATCATTTGAAATAATGTTAGGAGACACAGATGCTGTACTCGGTTAAACAAATGTACATATACAGCTGAAGCTGTATAATGTGAAGCTGAAGTAATACTGTACTTTCAACTTGTGCACTGAAGGAACAGTAATCAAGTAATCACAAATGCTGATAATAATACATATGCATGGCCTTTCTCCCTGATCATAATAAGAGAAACAAGAGAGAACTTGGCTACCAAAAGGGCACTAAATGTAGACTGAGTTTATTCTACTTAGTAAACTAACAGGATTGCTGCTCTTACTCATCTAACACTATGGCAAATTGGAAAGAAATGATCCTGGAGAATTTTTTTGCCATGAATAAAGGCTAACTGTACATTTACTGTGCATTAAAAATCTCTGCACAGTTGTTTATAACACTTCCCTGTCCTTTTAATTGTTCCTACAGTACATATGATCCACTTCCTTTTAACAAACACACAGTGCTTATTTACTGCTCTCTTCCTCTGCACACATTATTTAGGCTCTCCAATATTCCCTAGAAAGACAGATGCCTTTTACCTTTGTAAAGGAATGCTATCCATATAAAAGGGAACATTCACTGATTCACAAAAGCACAAGGACAACATAGAAACCCCTTATACTGTAGATGATGCCTTGGGTATAATTAAACATAGGAACCCTGCTCTGCAAAGTTACCTGAACCAGTGAGATTTTCTATCACACATCTTTGACTGCACATCAACATTAGGGGGTTATTCATCAAAGTCCAAATTCGTCTTGCACAGTATCTCAGCATCTGTTCACATCAATACGATTAGGAAGTCGCGCATTCACTTCTCCTTATTCATGAAACAGTGGACAGCATTGGACGCTGTCGCATGCATAGTGCAACATAGTCAGTCGCATAATAGTACAATGACAAGTCATGCAGAGTGAGGATAACTACTCCAGTGAAGGGCAGTGATGTCAGTCTCCTCATATCCCACTAACTGTATATAAGTAAAAAATACTTATTTTTATATGTCACCTTGTGCCTAGTTCATGTTTAATAGTAGACTAATTTAGTCGCAGTCACCATTGTTACTTCTGAATGAATTGTTGCCTTACGCAACACTGGAGCCCTGCCATCAAACCCCTCAATTTTCCACTCTTTGTGGCAAAGGCAAACATTTGAATTTGGAGCAGTACACACTGCAGAATCCACCCCTTCAACAGACTCCGTCGCATGCTGAATAGCACGAATTACCTGTGCACGTGCACGCAAATTGATGCGAAGAGCTTCGACTGGAGTAAGCATTAGAATTGATCGCAAATTCATCACATCGCAGAGATTGTTGAATAAACAGAGTTGGAGAAGTAGCGAATGGACGTGAATACGGACATTTACGCGACTGTTTGGACTTAGATGAATAACCCCCTAAGCTGGAATAAATGGAATCAGTACCAATCGTTTATTTTGTGTGTGTGTGTGTGTGTGTGTGTGTGTGTGTGTGTGTGTGTGTGTGTGTGCGCGCTCCTTGAATCTCTTGTTCTAGTGCTTGGTGACACTATTGCCAAAGCATCTAGGGAACAGCACTACAAATATATTTTTATTAAGAAAGTGTGTAACAATTGTGTTTGCAAATGCTCAGTCTCAAACTTATTCGCTGCCTCATGGTGAACGGGGGTTATTTATTAAAGTGCAAATTCAACTGTCGAATTCTCAAACAGCGGATTTCCATAGCAAATCTGCAACAATTCCCCCATTGTAAAGTCACAACAATTTTTTAAAGTTAAGTTTGCGGCAATTTTCCCATAAAATAAAGTTGTGACTGCGACAATATTCTCATTATAAGGATGTGACTGCGACAGTAGCAGCCTATTGCAGCTGTCTTTATCTGGTGAATTCGCACCTATACGCAACAATTGGGACTTTAGTGAATAATCCCCTTGAATCTTATGTTTCCAGTGTACATTAGCATTCATACACACTAACACACATTCATATAAAACTTTCTGGGAAAAGTCACTATTTTCCTTATATATATTTTATTTTGTTCGTTCAGTTTCTCCTTCTCTTATCTCCTGAATTATTGATATTGTTATAACCTTCTTCTTGGCAAAACTCCACAAGCAGTTGAATTTAGAGAATTTTACACATTGTGCAGCCTGTACTGTGGTGCAATGTGATGTTCTCTGGGTTTCAAGCAAATGCTTTGCTTACTGCTTTTTAAAGTATACAATTAGGGGATTGTGCTAGAAGGGTCAGTTGTTTACAGGAGCCTAGTAATCCACAGCAACCAGCGTTGATAGGTTGCTGTGAGTTTCTAGAGCTCAGTAAATGATTGAGCCAGTTGATACAACACCCCCAGTGTTCTCTTATTTTGAAGAACTAATTGTAACTAAATTCTACTGTGCATGCTTGAGCCATTAATCCATGGAGGAGCTTGGAAATTGTTAAGGAATAACAGGAGAACTGAATCAAACCAGTAAGAATATATTAGAATTGTTTTTGGGAAAAATATCCAATTATCTTAAAGGATATAGATTCCCTTTCATTTTAGAGTGCAAGCTCTATTATGGGGCAGGGACTTTTCTATCTTTTTGTTTCAACCACAGCCTGGCACTGACAGTGATGTATCTTTGTGATTTTATTATTGTATTTTATTACATTGTATTATAATTGCATAGGTTGAATTGTACAGCTCTGCATAATATTGCTTCTTTATAAATACAAATTTACATACATACAAATCTACCGCAATGCAGTAATCATTTTTCCCTGGCCTCCACACATGCATATTAAATAGCATTAGATATGGTTTGTAAGGAGCTTGGAAATGATGTGATTTATATACCCTAAGGCTGCCCTGCCAGCTCTATTAAGAGCTGTAATACACTTAAATAGAAATAAAAATGTTAAATAACTTCTGGCATTCAGAGAAATGTGAACATATATGAGATATAGATTTGTTGTTTGAGTCTTTCTAAAGATCAAACCCCTTTAGTCTACCTAGTGTCTTTGGCAATGTGAAAGATGTATGGCTGCTTAATGTTTTACTTATGAGTTTAATGAATTAAATACATATATATATATGGTATTCATTGGAAATCAATATGGCTCATATCCAATTCACATTCCCAGAAGCTAATATTATAGAAATGCATCTTCTGACCAGACAACCCCAAAAGTCCTTTTTAATTAAACATTGGTTTGTTAGCACTGGGAAATGTCACAATTCATCCCTGATGACCCTAAGGCTAAAATCTGACACAAGTAGACGCCGGAATTACTCCAATTGTGCTCCACTATAAATGCTGTTATATTTGTACATGTATAGAGACGTGATTGTTTTCACAAGTAGGTAAACTGTTTGTTGTAGAGTTCCATCAGGATGAATTTGGAAGCTTATCTATTTAAATGCATACGACACATTTATTTTATGTCTTCACAGCTGCCAGACAATTCACATAATATCTAAAACAACTCAGTTTTACAATATGATATAATCTTTTTTTTTGAAAACCTCACTTTAAATACTGTGCAGGAAATGTCTTGCCTTGGTGGTCTTTACATTGTACAGTATATCTGTCAAAGTCTGAGAAAGTGAAATTGTGAAATTACTATATATATATATATATATATATATATATACAGGTAGTCCTCGGGTTACGACGGCCTCGAGTTACGTCGTTTCGGGGTTACGATGCTTTATACAATGCCTTGTTCCGACTTACACGGTTTTGTGACGTAAGTCGAACTGCATACAACCATGCCTTGTTCCAACTTACACGGTTTTGCGACGTAACTCGAACCATACTGTATGAACGTATGATCCGACTTACATCGAAATTCGGTTTACAATGCCACATAAGAACGGATCAATGTTGTAAGTCGAGGACTTCCTGTATATATATCAATATTTAAATTGTCATTATCACTGATCTACTACTTCTGTGTGTTATAAGGGCTCCATCTACTGACCAATGTGAATAAGGCAGCTCAGTTTTTAACTAATTTCGCTGGCCAATTTACAGCCTCTTAAATATTATATCAGCCAGTTTTTAATTGGGGGCTTTTACCTTGGGATGCAGCTAACTAGCCTGGACACCTATTATTAAAGTCTGAGTACTCTTGCTAACCATAGCAATACACGAGCATGCTCCATATGGAAACGTAGTGGGCAGTTTTTTTGCATGCCAGGTGAGCAAAATTTAATAAAATTCAAAATAACAATATCGTGATATTGAACACATTTTACTGATATCGCGATATCGAATTTACCACTGTTGCACAATTTCTCCGATGTCACAATATCGATTTTACCGATATCGGATATTTCCTGATAGCACGATACCAATAAATTCAATATTGTGATATCAAAAATTTGATTGAAACTTTTCAATCTGTTTATTTCTATGGAAGATACATAATATTGATGGGAAAATTCAACACCATGAGACCGAATTTACTGATATCGAATGTTTGATATTGTCAAAAATTAGTTATCGAGATATAGGTAAAATTGATATCGGAGAAAAAATAGTTCGATATTGCAATTTTGGTGAATTCGATATCGTGATATCGATATTTTCAATTTTATTAAATTTCACCCCAGGGTTAGACTATATAAGATACAGCTATAGAGTACAGACCACATAAATCCCTGAGTATTAGTAAATGCTACCCAGCATGGCTGCCCCTTGCAGATAGCACAATACAGAATCAAACATGATGCTTCTTACAGACAATATTAAACATTAGTGTTACAGAGGAACAAATACATCTCATTGTGCTGGCAAAATGTAACACTGAAGCAGCTAGAATTAACACTCCCTGCACTACACTGAATTGTTTTACATGTTCATCTGCAGTGGATAAGGTGTAAACCCTAATTACAGTATATAATCCTTAGTTGGGTGGTAAGTAAAATGTGTGTAACAGAACCCCTTGGAGGTTATTGACTAAAGTCCGATTTGTTGTGTAAAAGTGTGATTTTGCCAGCTAACGACGGTTGCAATAGATGGATACTGTCGCAGTCACGACTTCAGCATGGGAATATTGTCGCGGTTGCCACTTTACTATGGGAATATTGAAAAATTAATTTAATTTACTTTATTGACAATTTAAAATTGTCGCGGATTTGCTGTGCGACTCCGCTGTTTGAGAATTTGACAGTCGAATTCTCTTGTTAGTCAATAACCCTTCAAGTCTCTATTGTTTTATGTGTAATTCCTGGATTCCTCTCAGCATTGATGTCACTATAACTTTTCCATAGAAGCTGTAACTGGAGGCTGTATTTGCCTAGTGAAAGTGTAGAATGGCAGAAATAGAATAAAGTCAAAGATTTCCTAGAATTCAGATTAAATTACAAAGCTACATTATTAAAATTATTACTATACATCATCTTGATCCCACTAAAGGAAAATCTACTTAAAATTATTGAATTACTTAAAGGGAAAATATAGCCTATCTATGAAAAATTTGTATTTTACTACTTAATCTCCAGTAAATATACATGTATGGCTTATCTTGTCCATAGAGCCTTATTTCCTTGTATATTTGTATTAATGTAAGCACGCGATGCCGTATTGATCCCTTGCAGCGTCAAGTTGAAAATATCACTTTAATTAAACACTACAAAAATTGTGGGAGCATGCCAAGGACTATATAATAGTACAGCAAGTACTACTAATCTGACAGATACAGTAACAAAGCTAAAGAAAACATATCCATCCACATTTCCTGACTCCTTCCATTTTCAATATTCATATTCTGTACAAATATATACATTTTAAGCCCTTTACCATTATAAAAATGTGAGTCTCTCCAACTAATACCCATATATAACTAAATGGAAACCAGGTACATGTGGGCTGGGCCTTCTTCAGGGTTTCAAGGATCAAGGGTTTATTACTCTATCAGCCTGTACGCATGAATTTTGTGATTTGACACCACATTTTGGGGCAAATCTGAAACAATACATTTTTTTTATCACGAGTAGGGAGCTTGCTCAGGGGCAAATCATTTTGAACATTTTTTTCCATGGAAAGGTAGTGCATACTTTACATTAGTAGCATGGCTACCTTTCCATGGAAAAATTTGAGAACGATCTTTCTGAGTTGAATAAATTTCGCCCACTATAGTGTAATGCTGCTAGATCAACTTTCATCTCACAATCCTCAGCCCAGGATCATGAGATGAATGCCTGTCTGCAGCAGCTCTTTTCCTGGGTATGTATGTGACACTGATCGTCACATAGTACCCACCCACATCCTGAATTTTGCTGAATTTAACCAACTGTGCAGATCAATATTTTTTCTAATCTGTGCATGTGAAGTTGGATAAATGGTAATGGTAAATGGATATAAGTGGGGAACTTCAAAACAGTAGACAGAAGGCAAACAATACTAATAAGCTACCTGTGTGAGTTTCACCTCTCTACCTCAGATCTTGGAAAAGTGGAGTCAAAGTCAAAATTAGTCAAATCATCAAAGACTGACATGGGGGTCATTTATCAAAGGGAGAATTTGACTGTTGGAATGAATTTGTATCATTTGGGGTGGCTATATCTTAATTCTCTACTCCTTATTGACTAATCAGCGGATTCCCATAGCAAATCCCCGACAATGACAATATTCCCATAGTCAGGGCTTTTTTTTGTGCCGGTACGCTCCGGTACGGCGTACCGGCAAATGCCGGGCCTACGGGTAGCAGGAGAGGGGCGCTATCTTATCGTCCTCTCTCCTTACCTACCTCCTCCTCGGCCCAGCTGTCACTGCTATCCGACCTCTCCAGTAATGATGTCAGTTCCAGCTTCTCACAGGAACTGACATCATTGCCGGGAGGAGGGAAGACAGC
>WMED01004237.1:4830-20689 GCA_019650415.1 Pipa parva
CCCCCCCCCCCATCTTTATGGTTAGTAGCTGTGTGCTCTGAGCCCCACATTCCCTTTCCTTTAGACAAATCCCATTCAGAATATATGACATTAACTTTCATTAGTGAATTTACTTGCTTTACACTCTCAAGTGTTAAAGATTTTCAGCAAATTTGGGGTTCTGCAGCTTTAATGAGGGCTGCAGTTTGATGAGAGTAGACGGGGGAGGTGTTGCTTTAACAGGAAGCATTTGGAACAGTGATAGGAATTCCATTCTCCTAATGTATTGCAAAATCAATATTGCTAAATCCAGTCCCGACACAGCTGTCTCACTCAATTACAGCCTGCGTGCGCCTGGACAGACTAGGAAGGCAGAGAGGGGGAGGGAAGTGGGGGTGTCCCCACACAAGGCTAAGCAGAACTGTCAGTCAGCCCCTAATGCATGATTTGTTGCTTTCTGTTCCCTTAACTCTTTCCCTACATTAAAATGAAAATAAATAAATAAAAAAGCAAGGCAGCATCTTCCATAGCTCTGTAGATACAAAAATCACTAATGAGAGACAATGTCACATAGATACTAGCTCAGAATGAAGAAATTCACAGATAAAGCGGATTCGGATGGGGTTTTTTTTCTTCCTTTTCGGTAAAGTAAATACAGGGTAGTGATGCTTTAAACCCACATATTTTCACATAAGTATTTAGAAATAAAGCATTTAACTACATCCAAAGCAAAGATCTGCATCACTGAAAATAGAAATGTGTTCTAGGCTACATACATATATATTTCCAGGAATAGTTCTAATCAAACTGGAATTAGGCATTAGACAGATGGAAATAATCCACAGTTTAAGAGGAAATTACTGTTGACATATAACCTTTTGCCATTTACAGCAACAAGGCACTGTAAGTGATGGAATGCTATGAGCACATGCTCACAGTGTACCCAGCACAACACACAGCAATAACATTTTCATGTAGGTTGGTATATAAAGGTACAAATAAACACCATTGGCTCGGAGCTTCCCTAGTCTGGGAAAAGATAGGGTGAAATTAAGTGCTTGTAATTTAAAACTAACCATAATTTCTATGATAAAATAAATGAGAAACTACCAATGAATGAATAAATAGCTCACATGTGATATTTAAAGATTACTGAAGTGAGACAACAATCATTTTGGCTGGGCTTTGTTCCCTGGTTTGATAATAATGGCAAGTAATTAGCATGGTTAAGTAATTATGCATTAACATATTGCAACAGTTGAACTACTAAGAGAAACAACACCTACCTGTGTGGAAATAAGGATTTACAGCATAGGGAAATCCAAAAGGAAGTGGCTGAGGTGGAGGCACAGTACTGGAGGGTAAGTATTTGCTTTCCCCCTTACTGATTCCTGGTCCCAAAAGGTGTGTAGGAGATTCAGCAGGACCACAGGGGAGACTTTGGTGAGTGTGGCCATCATTTGACTCCTTTACAGACTCTGATCCTTTGAGAGTGTCTTTGACTTCCTGTAATCCATGAGTGGAGGAGGCACTATGGTCAGCTCTCAAGCTGTCTGTCTTTTCCTCTGCTTCACTCTCTGAATCTTTCATTTCTTCATCATTCCCCTCTAAGGCTCCCTCTCGCATGCGCTGGTCCAAGAGATCTTTGCATTCTCCATGATTTCCCTGTGGCTCGCTCCTATGATGCATGGACTTCCGACTAATTCTCCTGCTACTTCCAGATTCTTTGGGTGGTGGCACACTGGAGACACTTTGATGATTAAGTGACAATAATGGTGTATTGTTGTGCCTAAGGACCAACATGGCATTCCTGCGGGATAGCTCCTCTCTTAGAGGATGTCCCTCAGGGAGTTCATGCATATTCCTCAAAGCAGGGTGATCAGTAGGTAAGCCAGTGTGAAGTGTCAAAGGATCACCAGCTAAAAGTCTCTGTCGATGTAGATTCTCAAGCTCCTTTTGGCGAATGATTTCTGCAGACATCTCAAGCCTTGATAAGAGTAAAAACAAAAACAGTCCAGATTATTCCAAGTAGTCCCAGTATTAAACGATAAAGCTTTCTCTACACTGTCAATGTTAAATTATTTTGGAGCCCTGAAGCACTATATGCTATATTTATATGCTACTAAACAAAAAAGTTGAGGGGATGCACCCTGTTTTCATATTTTATAAACAAATTAGTAAGCGCTATATCTGGTTGCATTTTTTTTTAAGTTTCTGCTTGAGACAGTGAGTGCCTATTGAGATTACAGCACACTTTAACAGTGAACAGTTCCATTAAAATAAAAAGATACTGTATAAACAGGGTAATTGGTGTTTCAATCCTATTACTTAAATATTGCAAAATAAAGTTAATCTAGCAGTCTGCTACTAGCACTGGTAGCTTGAAATTTCGTTGGAACAGTTCAGTTAAAAATAAATGTGTTATTTTAAACCATTTTCTAATAAACTCTCAACTTTCCTTTATTTATTCACTATTTGCCTTTTTTCACTGCTCCTTAAGGCTAGGTTCACACTAGCATATTATGTGCAGTGCATCATACGTTAGTGTGAAAAAAATATCACTCAATGTTTCCCTATGCTACTTACCTAGTTCCGGACACACTAGCGTATGATATGCATATGTCTGGGTCTGGAACGCTGGGTGTAGAATTTTGGTCGGCATATCATACGCCGCACACAAAATGTACCAGATAAAAAGAGATGTGAGTGCCGAGGGAGCGTTCACACTGTTGCTGGTAAGTACATCATACGCTAGTGAGAACCTAGCCTAAAGGTAAAGATATTCTATAAAAAATGGTATAAGCAGCAGAATATAATGATGCAGAGTGATAACACTGTGTGATTTTTATAAATTAGATAATGGTATCTGTAAGGGCCAATCTATAAGTAACAAAAGGAAGTAATATATCTTAGCCCAATGAGGAAACAAAGTTTTGTTCACCTGGCTAGATTCTGTTTTCTTAACATTTCCTGCTGTCGAGCAAAGATTTCAGCCTGTGCCGGTTGCAGAAACCCATAACCTGTACAAAGGGGAAAAAATTAAAACAGATCACCTTGGGGATGTGATACAAAAAACTGGGTGCTGGAAAAAAAAAAATACAAACACATTAATCTATTTATCAAAATCTTCCAGCTGCTACCCTTTGTGCAGATGTATTGCCACAGAGTTTTCTTTATCCACTATATATTATTATTGTACATCAACAGGCAGGGGGTTGATTTCCTCATCATTTCTGATTTCTGTGTATTAGAAGAAATACACAGCTTGTGCTTCTGTTATGTCTCTACTACAAGCATACACTATAATATTGGATATTATTCAAAATGCTATTTTTTATCATAGGATGCAACAAAATCAACTGCTCTGCATGTTCCTATATAGTCACAAGAAAAAGTAAGGGAAGTCTTTGGAAGAACCTGGATTTCTCCACGGATTACTAATAAATTACATACATGGTAGAACACTTTGTATGTTCTGAGTTTATTTGAATTGAGTTTTTTCCATAAATGTGACATCAATTCAATTCAACAAACAGACCACATTTTCTTAATGTTAAAGTAACTTCAAATTCCAATTAATTTTTCCTGCAATACATACAATTAAAATGTCTAATACAGGAGAATATTTAGTGTGACCAAAATGATACATCCCAAACATCCAAGTCAAGAAACTCATTAGCAAAAGCAGCATTGTATATAATGTAATATTAATAATTACAACCAGAGGAGGCCACACGTACTTTGCAGCATGGCTTGAATGAAAGAAAAGTACAAATGTAAGTTTTAGTACAAAATAAAGCAATACCTCAGTTAAACATTATCAAATAATATGGTATTATTTTAAAATGCTAGGTGTATTACCTTTTATAAACTAAACTCGCCGCATGCTCAAAAAAGGGTTTTTCGGTGAATCTGCTTTGCTTAAGTATGGCACCAAAATGAAATGATTGTTGGTAACAGACATTGTGCTTTGCAGCAAGGAACATCCATCATTTTTATTCATGTAAGACCAAGCAGAGAATGAACAATGTGCCAGACCCTCCTACAGAATGCAGGTGCATGACTCCACTGGGAGGTGGAACAACAGTACCATAAACCATTCTTTCAGTTCCACACTTTGATGGAAAGAGCATATTTGCTAGCACATGTTGCTCTTGTAACCGTATTCAGCATGCTAGTCTTAATTAAGGAATCATATCATAGGAAGTGCCTTGATATCTGGCCTATGTGTAGTCTGTGAATATGGTCAGACTGGTCCAGCAAGGATCCTCTAGTGGCCACAGTAGTGGTTGGCCCAGTCAAGAACTTTTATATTTATTTAAAATTAATGTTAAAAAGGTTCAAACAAAAACTACTTTATCCCAACCACCGCTTTCTTAAAATTAGTGGTTACTACACTGAGGTAGATGAGAAACAAGGTGGGATGCTGAACAATGTTTAATTAAGCTAATGGGCAAATGGAAGGGCTATTACAAAATGCATAATAAATGGTAACTGAGCAGGTTGCTAAGCAGTGAGTGGGTTAAATATAAAATATGGCAAAAGGCATGGGCAATATTCCCCCAATAGGAAGTGTGTGTGTTTTTTACATCTTTGCTTATTTCTGCTGCATCTAGATGGCAGGCCCTTGGGATCAGGCTGTCACCACCTATAGGTTCTTGAGCTTAGAGTGCATATCTGTATACTTGCAGCAGACCACTCAGCGAGTCCCTAGCACAATTTCAGAAAATACCTTTCTAAGAACCGACTTACCTGGATTCTGGCACAAAGCAGAGGGGACACCAAGGAATGGCGGCCGTAAGTGTGGTCCCAAAGCAATGTGTGGGGCATTCTGTGGCGACAGCAGTGGGGGTGGATGAGACATCTCTCTAGAAAGAACAATTTCATTGATAAGAAAGGTGCTTAGAAACAACTGATAAAATGCATGCATTATTTTCTAGAGAGTCTAAAGAATATTCTACTATAATTGTGTAACAGAAAATATGGGGAAAAAGTTTGCAGCTTAATATTCATTTCCACATTATAAGTGTTTTAATCACATTATTAAACGAATAAGTGTAGTACATTAAATGCCACTGTTAAGATCACGGTGGGGGGGTAGAAAGCTGCTGGCTCTGCCATCAAAATCTTATCTTTGAAGTTAAGTTGATGAATGTTATTTTCTTGTTTTCTGTCTGTTTTTATCTCTTACTAGTCACAGCCATGTGAATTAATAGGAAAGAAACAAGAGAAGTGATACAGCGCTAATAAATGTAAACAATAATGAAGTAAAATAAAATATTTTAGTGACGAAAAAGTCCCACAATGTGCAGCTTTCTCAATCAAGGTTTTTCACAATCTTCTTTGGTTAAAAGAAATAGAAATCTGTAAGAGAAATCACAGATACAATCACACTATAGCGCATTACCAATTGAATATAATGAAAGGAGATGAAAATAAACGACCACCAATTAAGATCAGTCTTTATATAGACATAACATGGGTGATTCAAAATATCTGTGAAGTATAGAAACTGAAGAAAATCCACCATCAAGTGATAAAACAGTGCCACGACACTCTAATACAAGGAACTCTCACCAGATGAAAGCAATAATCACGCATATAATGATCTCCACATAGATCAAAGATGGGGAGCAACACTCCAAAGACTGGTCCAACCAATATCCAATAATTCCAATCTTTATCAGATTAAAAATCCAACTTAAAAACGCAGGTCTTATATCATATAGAAACAGGAAAAAATCCCATCATAGCGTAACATGTACAAATCTTTTAATCAAAAAAAAGAGGTAAAATCATACTCATGAATTCTCCTGAGGAAGCTGCAAACAGAAAGCAGAGAAACGCGTTGAGATTTTATTGCTATTTTATACAAAATGCATTCTTACTTCACATGTTTGTGAGTATGATTTTACCTTTTTTTTTATTAAAAGATTTGTACATGTTACGCTATGATGGGATTTTTTCCTGTTTCTATATGATATAAGACCTGCGTTTGCAAGTTGGATTTTTAATCTGATAAAGATTGGAATTATTGGATATCAGTTGGACCAGTCTTTAGAGATCATTATATGCGTGATTATTGAGAGTTCCCTGTATTAGAGTGTCGTGGCACTGTTATCACTTGATGGTGGATTTTCTTCAGTTTCTATACTTCACAGATATTTTGAATCACCCATGTTATTTCTATATAAAGACTGATCTTTATTGGTGGTCATTTATTTTCATCTCCTTTCATTATATTCAATTGGTAATGCACTATAGTGCGATTGTATCTGCGCTCTCTTACAGATTTCTATTTCTTTTAACCAAAGAGGAATGTGAATTAATAGACCTCACTCACTCCCATTGTTTTCTATTGTGTTTTACAGAATACAGTACATACTCACTGGCACTCAGTACTGTACTGCTCTCCATCTCTTTAGAGAACAAACTACCTTCTCTTACAGCTAGATGTTTACATTTTTGACTCATTAGTCCAGAGCACCAGCTTTCATTTTTCTGCAACAAATTCCTATGTTTTTGTGCATAATTGAGTCACATGGCCTTGTTTCCATGGGGAAGGTACAGCTTGTTGGCCACAATTCTTCCATGAAGACCTGACTTCTCCAAACAGTAGATAGGTGTATCAGGGTCTCATTAGTTTCTGCCATTACTGAGCTGATGGCACCGCCGGACATTTTCCAGTTTTGAAGAGAAGCATGATGCGTCTTTCATCAGCTGAACCAAGGTTCCCTGGATGACAACTAGATCTACTGTCCTCAATGTTGCCCATTTCTTTCATTGTCCATTTCTTCAAAATAGCTTAACCAGCAACCATTGTCTGCTTTGAAATATTTACCTGGGAGAGACCTTGCTGCCTTTTAATTATCCTATGTCTTGTTGCTGTTCTCAGTCTTGCCATGTATATGACCCACAACATGAAACTGTCTTCCACAATCTCACCTTTGTAGCCTACTACACAGATGTTTCTGTTTTAGTCAATGATTGTGTTTCAACCTACATATGAAAATAATCACCTGACCATAATCCTACAAAATAAATGGATTTCCGCAAGTGTACCTAGATGAACACTGTTTTCAAAAAAAGGTAGGTCAAACCATTTTTTTCATCTTAGATTTCTCATTTTGTTAATTGATAAAAACATATCTATTTTTGAAAGCATTGTTACTTTGGCAACACTTTCTCTGGAGCGAACTGAAACTTTTGCACTGCACTTTATATGGCTTGGGTAACTTAAAATGGGCAACAAGCCATTTGCCACAATTAAGTTTTTTTTTTACCTGTAATGACTGAAAAAGCAGATATCTTTGCACCATGCAATTCCATCAGAGCTTTGTTGCAGTTGCAAGCCATGCACCCATCACCACTGTCTTAAAATTAAATCATGTCGTTTTTTTTATTCCTGCAATTGCACGGTAAATACAATTAGCAGAACTTCAAAGATTGTACAGAAACTGAACATGCCTTAGTCCTAACCATCTCTTTTGAAGACACCAGAGATATTTTAAAAACAAACTTGAAATTTTTAAGTGTAAAGGAGAGGTAATACCCTCAAAGTAAAATTATAAACAGATTTTCTCACCAACTGTACAATGCTTTTATTTTCCCTTTGTCTGAGATCTTCTTATCTTTCTTCCCATTTCTCCAGGCACCCCCTCCCATTTCTCTTTCACAGGAACCACTTATCGCCTTTCCTTCTATGCACCTCTCTCTATATCTACCTCTCACCCCACACTCAGCACTAAACTAATTGCACAGCTCATGGTGTCTGGGAAGAGCGGCCATCGATTCTTTGCTGCTGAAATGTCCTGCTAATCGTATCAGCGTTCCGCCAGCTCCTCACACTCCTCTGGCAGCTCCAATTAATCTCAGGTAACGCAGAAAGTGACCTTCGGCTTGGAACCGGGGCAGCAGCCAAGCGATGCTTATGTAATTACACCATGAAGTGTGTAATCACCTGGCCTAATCCCCCAGGCCCAACAATTAGCTGAGGCCTCTGTCGCTGGGCTGCCAAGTGCTCTGCCACCCGGACAGCCTGCAGATGAATAACGGTCAATTAAAGCTGCATGGCGGGGGCGAAAAGGTGCCCGGTCGATGTAATTAGCTGTAATCATGGGGAGACAAGTCTGTCAGACGTGAAGCAGCTTTTATATAGGATGTATTGTGGGAAATCAGGCAAACTTTAACTGTTTCGCTCCCGTCTTCCCATAATCAGCAAAATTCACTTACAGCAAGTAATTTTATTTTCCCATCAATCTATTAGCTACAGGGATTTTCATACAATGCAGAATTACAATGTGGATGTTCATTGTAGATGAAAGCCCCAGTATATTTCATAATTTGGCACATTTGACCATTTTGGCTACTTCACTCCCACATATTATATAACAGCCTCCAGATAAGTGCATGACTACACACACATTTTTTTGAGTTTGTCAGTTGTGGGTTATTTTTTAACCCCAAATTAATTTGCCACACATAACAACACAAACACTGCATAGTGAAGTCAGTTGTGCAAATTCACTATTTAGGGTATTCAGTGAATTTTGCTATGAAGTGACTTTCATCACAGTCTGTATTATTAGAGAATGATGTGGGGGTTTGTACAAAATATTTATACATATGCCTATCCATGCATAATGATGTAATAGCATCGTGCCATTATTCTGCTGGCAACCATTTATAGAAATCAGTGCCACCAAAACCACACAAATGTCTATTTAATTCTACTTAATGACAATATACACAAACTTCTTTCCAACATCTTCATTTCAGCACGGAGACAAGACTCTTAAAGGGTATGAAAAGTTTGAATACAACATTATTTATTATCTGACATGTATACATATAGAAAACCAACTTAAACATTAAAATGTAAAAACAATTTTGGGATCAATAGTGCTTGCCTCTTGTTTAAACAGTCTTGCACCCACAGCCCTTTTATGTACAGGCTTTTCCTGTATAGTAATGATAAGCCACTCCCCAAGTGACCTCATTCACTGTACAGAGAGCATGGTCTTTTGTGGAATCCTTTTCCTTTCTCCTTATCTAAAAGGCTTGTTTATAACCCTGGGAATACGCAGATAAGAGCTGTCCTACAGCCTCTTCGGTCTGCTGTGGAGAGAGGAAGTCCGGGAAAGTAGGGGGCATGGCTATACACTGCAGGGATATCATTGAGAGGGTGCCAGCAGTTGCAGGGGGATATTAAGCAGTGCTGAATTAAGAGGGGAGTCATGAGTTTCTTTAATTGTTTGACAATAGGTAAAGGGGGCTTTCTTTATAGGCAGGGTTTACTAACCTTTTAACAATCTTGCCTCATGAGACAAAATACCTCATGGCTACAATTATCTATTGCTTTGTTATTGATTTCAATGTCATCTAATGCTATTTCTACATTAAGGTCTTGAGAGCAATTCAGTTTCAACCAACACTGCCTAATTATTCTCTGTTAGACATCCAAATGTCCAAAAGAAGAGCACAACTTTGTCTTAATCTCTTATTAAATATACAGATCTGATAGATAAGAGCACAATAAAATGTAAAGCACTAAGATCTGACTCACTATTAGGGTAGATTCACACAAGGCATTTTTGCTCCGCATATTTAGAAACGCGTCTAGAAAATTCGTCAGTGTATTTCAGTCCAGCGTATTTTCTAGATGCACATTTCTATTGTACTTACCTGACTCAAGTGTTATTGCTCCTACGGCGTTTGTGGCTCCTCCTATCTATCCACATTTTGTGTGCAGCATATATACGCCGGCAAAACTGCGACAGCCAGTGTTCTATATGCAGTGTATGTGCATCATTCACTAGTGTGGCTGGAACAAAGTAAGTCCATAGGTTTACACGGCATGGCTTTGTTTTTATGTGCGGCATATATACCCCACACATAAAAATGCCAGTGTGAACCTAGCCTTAAGAAGCTCCTGCATTGCATTATTTTATAAAAAGACAAGGTATTCATTTTGCTGTTTTAGAGATGCCCCTCCCCTCTCTTAGACAATAAGGCAGGGCAGCCCGGTAAATGGGCCACACATAGCAAGAATTTTTATGTTAGAAAAATAGAAAAAAAACGGCACATCCGTAGTCATTAAAAATAAATCTTTATTCCACTACTTAGGTTTTTAAAAAATTAAAAGCATCACACAATGCCTACGCGTTTCGCGCTGGCTTTGCGCTTAATCATGGCATGCAAACAATAGGTGCAGCTGATTTAAATAGTGTGTGTACCTGCTTCCGGCTTTACCCTCCATTCCACTGTGCGCATGCGTCAATCTCCGATTGTGAGCATGCTCAGTATGTCATTTGAAGCAGTTAAGGGCAGGGGAGGAAGAAAGATGGCGCATGTGTCAACCTCCAATTATGCACATGCTCAGTGTAAAATCCCAAGCAGTTAGAGGAGGGGAAAAAGGAACGATAGTATTAATCTTACAGATAAACTTTATAATTCATATTCCTACAACCCATATCAATAAATATCAATTTATAGTTGTCCAAATATATTGTATATTACGCACTGTGGAGAAGGGAAAGCCTTTAGCCTGTACATTCCTATGTGGTGTATATATGTCCAACATATATTATAACAATATAATAAATTTACATAAAATTATTATAAAAAAGTAGCTCTAGGCATTATGTATCACAGTAGAAATTGAAACAAATCTTCACCGAGCACCCGGATTTCTTACTGCAAAAGTCCTAATCTTCACCGAGCACCCGGATTACTTACTGCAAAAGGAGATTGGAGCGGTGGACATTGGAGCAGGCAAGTACTGCTTTTCTATATACAAGAATTTTTATGTTGACAGCCCACATTCAATACACTTAGCCGCATCCCTGCCAATTAGTCCCCCCTCCCTTGTTGGCAAAACAGACAGGCTTAAAAAATTAATTTCTTCCGATTCCTTGCGCCCCTCCTGCAATACCTATGCGCCCCACGCTTTGAGAAACACTGCATTAAGCCTAAGATTAGTTCCTCTTTATGCAAATTTGCATCAGAAATGTAACCTGTATATAACTGCATTAATATGTGAACTCAAGACACAAGATATAACATGATCCTAGAATTCTGCCTTAAAACAGTTTAGCCACCAACAATTATTTTTCTGCCTGCCATGGTTAATTTTGCGGTATATACAGTATTATTTGTTTTGATTCTGTACCAATTTAAAGTTGCTTTCTTATTGAAGCTACTTCTCTCTCTCACCTACTTCCTCTTCAGCAGTTCATTGTGGAATCTTAAACTATGAGATTGACTGAAAGTCTTGAAAACTCTGAAAAGCAGAATCTTTTAGGGGTGCAATCTCACAAGGTTGCCATTTACCTGCTTTTTGCAGATATCTAAGGCCTGCGGATCAGATCACTGACTTGAAAGTCCAAAAGATAAAGTAGGTGAGAGAGGAGGGGCTTCTGTAAGAAAGTGATTATAAATTCAAAACCACTGAAAATCATTATATAACATACATAAGTATTGAACAAATAATTTATTCAGCAGTGACAATTAGATGGGCAAATGACTTTTACAGACTTAACTATTTTTAAACCTCCAATTCACCAATTTTCAGGTGGCTAAGTAAATCTCCCATATTCACACCTGTACGCTTTTGGCAAATTATTGCTTCAAAACATACCTAACACAGTGATGGCTAACCTATGACACACTGAGATATTTTTGCTGACATGCGTCATGGCGGCATTCGTGCAGCGCTCTCATTAGGAGAGTTGCCTGGCCTCCAGATTTTTCTAAAAGTGACACACCACGTGAGTTATACTCATCTCATTTTTTGGATGTATTTTGACACACCAAGCTCACCTAGGCTGACCTAATAGGATGCACAGTGGTGTGTAAATACATTGTTAATGTAGTTTGAATTAGAATTTTACAATAGTACATTTTGGATTTCATGGTCCCTAAAATGTTTAAACAACAAACAGTTCTACACTATCTATGCCTTGAATGCTTAGCCTAGGAAATCTGTACACACAATAATTGCCCTAAAATAGTTACACTGTAACTGTAGCGTGAATGACTTCTCGTACAGTTTCAAATGTAAAATATAAAATTGCAAATCATAAACCTCTATGTTCAAATGCACACCAAAAGGAGATATATCCGTACACATGGCACACATATAGGCATGTAGTTCTGTCTTCCTACCCAGAAATGCCCTAATGGTCATAAACAAAACACTTTTTGTTATAGCTACTTCTGCTATTACTACAAGACACATAACGTCACATATGGTTAATCATTTATCCAGTCAGTCTCCTCATCCTCTTTGTCTGACGCACACAAACATACATACATATAAATTAACACATCAAAGGTACCATGGCACCAGCTGACACTAAGCTTGCCACAGAAACAAACACCAGGGAAGACTGTGACTAAAACCTTTCAGCAAGAACAGGGAAAAAAGACATGTCAACTGGCTTTCATTACAGGACCCAAGACATGTTCCATTATACTTACTGTAGAGAAGAAAGACAAATGGCAATTGTATACACTGGCCTCAACTACATTTGTGAGAAATCTCTCCAATATTCATGTGGAAGGGGGCATTTTGTCATTGCACTAGTAAAATGAAAGCATCGCCTTTCCAGTTTATATGCTCTGACAATGCTCACATACCACCATCTCACAGCCAAAACACATTACAATCTTTTTATAAGGCATGTTTAACCCTTTCCTGAAATCCCTTGTGCACTGTTACTATAGAAACAGTTCCAACAGTACCACTGGCAAGAACAAGAGTGAATGTACAATACTGTGGTCCGTGTGCTGCAATTAGAAAGCACTCTCATAAAAACCTCTCAGTAATCTTCATAATGGAAATGAGAAGGAACCCAGCAGCATTGCTCAACTGCTAAGGAAAACTAAATATCAATGCCTTCTAACTCTGAAAGGTGAAATAATTAATTGGATGGGCTTAAGCCCTGTTTTATTTCCTCAGCAAAGATAATATAGCTAAATCAAACAATTATGTATTTAAAAGGCCTTTTATTTTGCTTCTAGTTCATTCTGAGGCCAAGGAACAGAAAGTGTGTATTATTAAGATTTGACTATGCTAAAAGAGCTACAGTTCCCTGGACCTGTGAGTAAAGTACAATTACAAAACATATTAAACTTGCAATCAGAAAAGAAAACCAAAAAGAAGTAACACTAAACATTTAGGTCTTCACAGAATAGTTCTTTTTGCTCCTAGATCATAATAGGTAACCTTTTCCCTTTATTTATACAAATTGCTCTCCCACACCTGATGTTTCATGCAGATGTAAACAGAGCCCTTTATGGGGAAAATTTGTTTGTACTTGCTCCTCACGAGATACAACTGATGCTTAGCTTTTTTGGTTATATGCAGGCAACTGAATTAAGAGCCTCATTGTCTAAAGTACAAATTCACTTTGCTAAAATTCAAGTCACATCACAAATTCACTTCTGAGGATTGACTAAGTGGCAAATACACTTGTTGAACAGTTGGACAGCGGCAAACACTGTTGGATGCATAGTGTTGCGTAGTCAGTCAGATAGAAGTCGGATGATAAATCAAGAGGAGTAAGGTGAATTCGACAAGTGAAGAGCAGTGATGTCAGTCTCACACTACCCCAATAACTGTATTCTGTGAATATTCTATCTATTTCTATGTCACCTTGTCTCAAGGTTATGTTGTCACTTAGTTGCAGTGTCACTTTTGAATGAATAGTGGCTTTATGCCACACTGGAGCCCTGCCATCAGCCCCTCAATTCACCACTTTAAAATGGCAAAGTCAACAAGGTGAATTTGGAGCAGTTCACACAGTCGCATTTGCACCTTCAAAACACTCTGCATATTAGTCAATAGATCACCTGTGCACGTGCACTCAAAATGATGTGAAGAGCTCCGTAAGTTTGTGACTCATGTAGTCTCCTGAATTGGTTGTGCATTCGCCACTTTCCACTTTGCAAACTTTGCTCAATAAGAGAACACAGGGAAGTGGAGAATAGATGCAAATTCATAGCTCTACTCCAGGAGTCTGTAACCTGTGGCTCTTTTGGTGACTGCATCTGGCTCTTTGACTGTAACGAGTGGTGCTCACAAGCAAACACCGCTCATTACAGTCTGCCTGCTAATCACAGGCAAGGGCTGTAGAGACAAAGCTCTCCCAGTGCTTCTGGGTTGCTAGCCAATCTGGAGCTGCTGATGTCACCGCGCTTCCGGGTTGCTAACCAATTCAGAGCTGCTAATGTCACCTTGCTTCTGGGTTGCTAGCCAATGTGATGTCACATATGATGTCAGTGGCTCCGGATTCTAAAGGGCTGAGCAGAGCCGCACGTATATGGTTCTCTCAGCCCAAAAGGTTGCAGACCCCTGCTCTATGCGAATATTCACACTTTAGTCAATGAGGCACTATGTGTCTAAAGTCCTTATACATCAAAGTGCAAAATCAATAGTCCAAGTGAATTTACATCACTTTGGGTCACTATGCTAAGATATTCGCTAAGAGGGGCATTCCCTTAGGCAAGCAGCAAATAGCATCAGACGCAATTTCTGTGGTATAATCAAACAGTACTAGGATGCATAGTCATACCCAATAATGGGAATTCAAGCAGTAATGATATGACATCATACCCACCAACTATATTGGGTAAATATTTCATCCTTCTCTATGTCATCCTGTTCCTAGTTCATGCTGTCAGTTGGTCACAGTCTTTATTGTCACTTTTAAATAAACTGGTTTTATGCCACATTGGAGCCCTGCCATCAGCCCCCTACTTTGTCACTTTGACAAATGGGAAATTAGACACAATATGCCTTGGCAAATTCACTACGTCTGCATACTCCGACTCTTGTGCACACAAACACAAAGTGGTTCAAGGTTTCATAAGTCCACCACTATCATAACCATCCATTTGCCACATTGCAGCTCTTGCTAAATACGTGGATATGGGGAAGTGGCGTAAGAAAAGTTTGCATCTTTTTGAGACTCTTCAGACTTTTATGAATTAGCCCTTATTTAAAGCCCACTTCCATCCGGTTTTCAAAACAAATTTAACATTATAGTATAAAAGCAAGAAAACATTAAGAGAGAGAGAGAGAGAGACATGAATACAAAGAGATCTTAATTGCATATAGAAATTGTATATTAGTTTGGTGGAAATGTATAAATGTCAAGGCGACTGCAAAAAAAACTACAAGTTCATCTCACATGGCAATCACATATTAAATGTAACCTTATATGAGTCTGAATACACAGAAAAACCCTTGCAGAAAGCAGGTAGTAGACAAAGGATTTGGAATCTAGCACTGGGGTGGATGAAGTGATCTTTATATCTGCAGCCTCCTAGGCTCTGAATTCTGTGTCTGTGTGACTGCTTTTCATTCCTCAGAGCATGGCTGCTTCAGGCATGCAAGGCATTAAGGGATTTGCACTGCATGCTGCTAAATTTGATATGTCCTTTAACAGGAGACAAATGGTTCATAAGGCTTTAAAAGTATTGACTTTTCTTTAACAATAAGCGCTAATGGCCTTCAAATAATCAATAGTTAAAGTCATTACAGGGTTATTGTTAAAACAAGCTGCCTTCCATTTAACTCTGTCTTTTCTGCTGCTGGACTGCAATTAATAAACAGTTGCATGCTTATGTCCACAGACCTAAAACTGAACAAATGTTTCTGAAGAGAAAGAGACTGGACTTTGGTTTTCCAAGCCAAGTTTTGTTTTAATGCCAGACAACTACCGTATATACTCGAGTACAAGTCAAATTCGTGTATAAGTCAAGGTCAGTTTTTGGGCCAAAAATTATGAAATTTGCTATGACCCGTGGATAAGTAGAGAGTAAAACTTGGGGTTTTTGTTAGCATAACACAGTGGTGGTCAGTGTGTCAAAAAAT
>WMED01004238.1:0-21003 GCA_019650415.1 Pipa parva
CACGCAAAGTTTGCATTTTTTGGGGATTTGCAGCGAGCCACACCACCTTCCTATATTACCCAGTAGATAACCTCTCCTATGTACTCTCACCTTCTGAGGCGAGCTTACATAATTCTAACCTCAAGCTTAGCTCCCAAAGCGTCTTCCAGTCCCCACCAGGAGGGTGGAGACCAAGCAGCTGCAATACCAGGCAGGCAAAGACCCAGGGCCCTCCCTCTTATCAGCTTATATAAGGTAGGGCAGGGGTGGCGAACCTTTTTGGCACGGAGCGCATGCGTCGGGGGAGGAGAGCTCCCCTGCGAGCGTGCGCTCCTCCAGTTCAGGCCACGGATCCAACCTGAAAACTGTCAGATCGGGTCAGTGACCTGCACTGAAGGCAGGGTTTGGCCACGGCTCACATGCCAACACAGAGGGCTCAGTGTGCCCTCTCTGGCACACGTGCCATAGGTTCGTCATCCCTGGGCTAGGGTGTGTCCCAGTTGTAATACAATACTTTTTCCTGATTGATTGCTATTCAGCCAGATTACCACAAGGGGGAGCTCCAAACCTAGGGAATAAGAAATATACCAATTACAATTTAGCAGAAATGGTGGGAACGGCAGGTACACCAAATCCACCAATTACTACATTTGTATTATATTTGTATTACTGAGTTGTACAGCGCTGTTTTAATTTCTGGCGCTTTATAAATAAATAAAATCATACATACATACATATACATAATGTATAAAGTTACCTTTGCACATATTTGATCTCTTTTTGTGGAATTCAATTTCCTGTAAAATCTTGTTTCTAGGCTTGCAAGTTAACCAGAAGACTGTGACTGCTTATCCTCAGGTGATACTGGTGCGAGTTCCAACTCCAACTGTGCAATCTGACAGTGATATTATGGTACTGAGACATCTTGAAAAATTAGGCTGTCGCCTGGTGAATCGCCCACAAGCCATTTTAAACTGTATTAATAAATTTTGGACTTTTCAGGAATTAGCTGGCCATGGAATACCTTTGCCAGACACCTTCTCTTATGGTAAGATCAGAATAAGTCAGAATGACCATAAAATTAAAAAAACATACGAAAGTTATGTTTGATCCAGTTTTTTCAAGTTAACAGCTCCCAACACCCATAACAACCATACCTCCAAATGTTGCAGGGAATAACAGCAAGACATCACCAGCACACTGTCTAATTAATTCTGTTTGGCTGTATCCCAGTGATGTCATGAGTGATGTCAACAGTGCTTCACCCATTTTCCCCTGATTGGCTATGTGGGGGTGATAAGGGGAACCAGGTCTTGGGGCAGGTATCAGGACTGCAGGACAGGACCTTTCTTCCAGTGCTAAACCCTGCTGTTTGGATTATCAATCCAAATTTCTTTTGCTTCCAGCGCTGCAATCCCCTTCTGTTTCATGTCTCCTCTTCAAAATCATTGGTGTAATGTTGAGTCATAATACTGCTTCTGCACTTGATCACATGGGCAATGAAGCAGAAAAAGCTATAAGTGAATTGCAGTGCTGGTATCAGAAGAAAGAAAGATCAATAATCCAGGAAGCTGCTCAGGCTTACAAACAGTAAACAGAGTTGGCTGATTTAGCTAGACACAGCCTTCCTAGCATTTAGGATGCCATCCAGCCTGAGGTTTTAGCTTAACTTCAATACTGATCAGGCCTGTTTTTTACAAATAAGTCTTTCTGCATGTGTAATTTATGATATATTACTATACTATAGGCATATACTGTAGATATAACTGTACTGTGCTGTTTTATTCTCGGCTTTGGAGAAAAGCATTTGTAATTCAGCCAATGGACACATTATTGAGGCAATTATCATTCGGTAACCAGATATCTAATGTGTATCTTCCTTTTGATAGGAGGCCATGATGAGTTCTCCAAAATGATAGATGCAGCAGAACCCCTAGGATATCCAGTTGTGGTGAAAAACACCAGAGGACATCAAGGTAGTCTGATATTGATATTATTTTAAGACTGACATTTCAACTGTTTTCTACCCAGAGGGTATTTACCTCTTTGTATCATGAGTATTTTACCATCCTTTACCTCTGTATTTTACAGTACTACAGAAAACATACTTTTCACCAGTTTTTCGTCCGATTTTCAGGCAAAAAAAGGGCAAAAAAATACTTTTCGATTTGAGTAAATTTCACCCCTTGAAAGTAAATGGAGATGTCCTGGTGTGTGATCAGAAGCTTACTCAATGATCTACAATTTCTTGGCTCCACCTGGTTACAGATTCTTTTCTAGATTTTGGCATATTCCTGGATACATCATATTTACAGAACCAAAGGTCACCCTAACCAGACTGTAGTTTCCTCTGGCTCAGGTGGAAAAAAAATGATGACATTCACAAGTACAATCTGTCATTTATTTTATCTGTTATCAGGCAAAGATAACCTGAAATCAAATTACATTAAGTGGTTCTGCAAGACACAGAAAAGATGTTATTTGTATCAAGGAGCACTATAAAATAGCCTATAATTTTCTATATCTAATGTCAGAAACATAGATATCATTACAGATTTCAATGTTTCTTCCAAAATGACATGTGATATCATCAATTTGTCCATGCAGAAATGCAAATGCAGTCTTTTTTTTAGTGATTTGAACATTGTCTGCCCGTTGTATTATGGAACATTTGAAAGAAACTGTTACACATGCTATAGTGAAGTTCCCTTTATTTTAAATGGGGAAAAAAAGTAGAATTTGGAGCAAAAATGTAATTCCAAAACCACAGAGAATAAATAATGATGTCCTTTTGAAAAATGACCTTTTCTACAATATTTTAAAAATTGCATTTAAAGTGAATAACTCATTTAAGTCAGGTTACCCATGTGGCATTTGCATGGACTAATCAGGAAAGCCATTACCACAGTGTTGACTGCATTATGTACTAACTGTCAATAGAAAAGACTGAGGGGCATTTTATCAAAGTTTGAATTGTTGCAGAATCAGTGATTTATGAGACAATTCCCGCTTCTCCAACTTTGCACATTAAGCAAAGTTCATTGCTTTCTGTGATGTGGCAAATTATCTCACAGTGTCTAACATTACATTAACCATATATTTATGCATCATTTTGCATCTGTTTGATGTGAACATGACAACAATTTGGGTATTCATCATGACAATCCCCCCCCCCCCCCAAGTCTGGCTGGCATGAATACGCAGATGTGAATTCAATTAGTGAAGTGGTGAATTGGGGGGCTTACAGTAGACTTCCTGATAATATTCTGGTAATATTTAAAGGGGAACTGAAGGCTTGAATCCAAAATCCTTTAAGCTAAATTAAATATTCTATGTTATGTATTAATGCATGATTAAGCAGTTGAAGCTGTACATATCATTATATATTGTGATATACAGAGAGTTGTCCCACCCACCTTAAAACTTCCATTTCTCTCTGCTCTCTTGTACTTTCACTTAGCCGCTGACACAACATTATTAACTGGCCGAGCAATCTGCCTATCTGATCCTTTCCCTTCCAGTCTCAGGCAGGGGGTGGGGGGGTTTAAGGGGGTGCAGTAACAGGCAGTACAGTGAGCTCTAAGGGGGTAATTCAGGAAAGAGCGAAGTTACCTTTCGATGCTTCTCATCAGTTTGCCGAGACGGGTACGCGCTCCCTGATTTCCGCAAGCGGAGATCAGCGAACGCTTTAAAGGTACTTCGGCGAGGCGACTCAAGTGGTCACGAGGTGAGCCGAAGTACCTTTAAAGTGATCACGTCACGTGGTGACATTTTCGGCCGACATCACCCCCAGGAACTCTTATAAGAAGGGTTCCTGCGGGCGCTTCCTGGTGCCGCAGCAGTTCTCAACCCCCGCCAGGGTCGCGACCCACAGGTTGAGAACCGCTGCCTTAAACAGATCCATAGGAAGATGGCATCCATTAGCTATAATACACCTGCTCATGGCAAACTCACTACTGTACAATGCACCACCACTACTATTCACCTAACAACACTCAGGAATTACTACAGTTAGTACTCAGGTTACGACGGTCTTGAGTTACGTCGTTTCGTGATTACGGCACTTTATATGAGAGTGTTTGGTGTAGTTATAGGTGTTAGAATAGGTGTTTGGATAGGCTAAGTGTTTGCAGTACAGTACTGTTATTATGGTACAGTACTGTATATGAATGTATGGTCTGACTTACATTGAAATTCGGTTTACGACACCGTGTAAGAATGGATCAACGTCGTAAGTCGAGGACTACCTGTATGCAACAATTCAGTTGTTAACCACAACATCATGCTGTTTAATGAATTTGCACAGGTGACTTTGTTACACTGCAGGCAATTTGTAACAAAGTGTGGCAAATTCACTTTAGGAGGCGAATCCATTCTTTGATAAAGATGTCCCCAAGAGTTTATAGTTATACACAGCTTCAGCTTGGGGTAAAGCTCAGGTCTCTTTTGGCTAATGCAATAACAAGGGGGATGTTTACTGAGGTCTAGGAACTTATAGCAACCATGTGGCTTTTATTGTTCTAGCTCCCTAGACCAGTTTATGCTAACTTCTGATTGGTTGCTATGGGTTACTACTTCTCAATAACCATTTGCCCTGTGAATACATTTCCATCCTTGTGGAAATGAATTCTGCTAGGTTCTCATATTCTTCCTTACTTTGCCTTTGTCACTAGAGAAAGAAAAGGGTTTAAAATCATTTCATGGCACTGCAGGGGCACCTTTTTATCCAGTTAACAAATCACTTACCTGCCATGTACTATGGGGCGGTTCTGGCCCTATTGACGCCCTGGGCGAACCGCCCCTTGACTGCCGCCCCCCCCCCCCGCCCCGCACCCCCACTCACCTCCTCCAGCGTTTCAGCGACGCACCTCCTCTAATGAGGTAAGTTGAATGCAACGGCGCTCCTTGGCTGCTTTGGGTCTTGTCGGCTGTATTCGGCGGCTGCCGGCAAGACCCGAAGCAGCCAAGGAGCACTGTCGCATTCAACTTATCTCATTAGAGGAGGTACATCGCTGGAACGCTGTTGGAGGTGAGTTTAGCTATGGCCGATGTGGGCAACAGCGCCACTCAAATAGACTGCGCCCTGGGCAGTTGCCCACATCGCCCATCGGTAGAACCAGCCCTGCATGTACGCTATGTCATTTAGGGCCAGTGGAAGTTCAGAAAAAGGCTGGGTGCATGTGCATGTAGCTTGCTAAATGGATGTAAATATCCCAGGGGTGATGGAAATTAAACTAATGGCTCAGAGTTTTCTGGGGGGGGGTTGTTCACTGATTTTTTGCCTTTTGGGCCAAGTAATTCACCCAAAATTAGCAATATCACTGTAGCAGTCAGTTTTTGTCATCTCAGCTGCAGCTGTGGCATCTCTTTTAATAGGAAGTGATTCTACTGAGCACCAGAGAAGAGGAGGAGACTATAAGAATGAACCATTTTGCACCTTAAAAATTGTGCCTGATTATTTGCAGGAGGGGTGAGGCTACTTTGTATACAAGGCATTTGTGCCCGTAGGCTCCTGAGATATAAATCTTGCACATTGCCCAAGCATAAACCAGCTATGAAAACACGTTTTCATGTTTCTTTGGTTGCAATCATCAACCCCTAAGAGACGTAATGTAATTATGCAACTTACTTTTTGTGGTTTTCTGCTTTTATATGTATTAATTTAGTATTGTAATTGGTTAATGGTTAAATGGAGATTTATGTGGTCCAAGTTACATAACTTAAGTGCCTTACAAATGCATCAAAATCTTAGTAATTGTGCAGAAGGTCGAATGAAACATGAATGAATGATCAGTTTGATGGTGGTATTATTTATATTCAAAAACAAAATGAATGGATTTCAGTTTTGTTTTTTTCTTTAAGTGAATTTACTTTGCATTGACATCCATTCATTATGTTATTAGAAAATCATTGGTATTGAGGTGAACAGGGAAAACCAGCAGCTGAAGAACTGAACTGATTTTCATGTAATTGATTGATGATTATTATTATGATTTACTGCAATATATATACACATGATTTACTGCAATATATATATATACACATGATTTACTGCAATATATATATATACACATGATTTACTGCAATATATATATATACACATGATTTACTGCAATATATATATATATATACACATGATTTACTGCAATATATATATATACACATGATTTACTGCAATATATATATATATACAGATGATTTACTGCAATATATATATATACACATGATTTACTGCAATATATATATATACACATGATTTACTGCAATATATATATATACACATGATTTACTGCAATATATATATACAGATGATTTACTGCAATATATATACACATGATTTACTGCAATATATATATACAGATGATTAACTGCAATATATATATACAGATGATTAACTGCAATATATATATACACATGATTTACTGCAATATATATATACACATGATTTACTGCAATATATATATACAGATGATTTACTGCAATATATATATATATACAGATGATTAACTGCAATATACAGTATATACACATCAAACAAAAAGGAGGCTAAACGGCACTCATTGACTTGTATAATAAGTGTACGTGGATGAGATGCAGCCTCATCTCATATAGTAATAAAAGAAAATATGTTTCCACAGCACTTATCAAAATAGAGATAAAGTGATTACTTAAAAAAATACATCTTGATGTATTGTAATCAATAATCAATAAAAATTAAGTTAAAAAAAAAAATCATCTTAGGCTCTGGCAACATTTTGGATATACCTGTCCTTTCTTAAACCACCCACCAAAAGAATCAACACATACTGTATACAAACAGTACTTTAAATAGTTAATCCTCATTCATTTTACAGGCAACCTTTATATATAATATACTCACATACTGTATATATTAACAGAAGCAACCATCAAAGCTTCATTCACATACATTATTTGTGCATAATTCATCACATATCTCTTAAAGAAACAAATACATATTATAATCCCTATTCAATCCACGTGGATCTAATGAACCTAATTTTTATTGTAGGATAGAGCGGTCGTGTTAGTCCACAGAAGCAAAAAGATGTGGATTACAATTCCTGGTGATAGACAAGCTTTCAAGAGGTCTGTCCTCCTTTACAATACTCTTGAGACTTGCTTGAGACTTGATAAAGGTAGGACAGACTTCTTGAAAGCGTGTCTATCTAAACTGACTGTTAGGCCAATAAAAAAGGTATCACCAAGTATTGCAATGCTTATATATATATATATATATATATATTCATGTAGAACAGGGGTTGGCAACCTATGGCTCTTTTGATGCCCACATCTGGCTCTTTGATTGTAATGAGCAGTGCAAGCACCTCTCTTACAGTCTGCCGGCAAGCACTGTAGAGAGAAAGCTCTCAGCACTTCTGGGTTGCTAGCCAATCTGGAGCTGCTGACGTCACCAGCTTCTGGGTTGCTAGCCAATCTGGAGCTGCTGACGTCACCAGCTTCTGGGTTGCTAGCCAATCAAGAGCTGCTGATGTCATCTAAGTGATGTCGGCAGCTCTGGATTCAAAAGGGCCAAGAGAGCCGCACATATATGGTTCTCTCAGCCCAAAAGGTTGCTGACCCCTGATGTAAAACCATGGGCTCCAAGTCATAAATGTATTTAAATGCTTAACTGAAATTTGTCTTTTTGATATTACTGTTCTTTGTATTTATTTATTTTATGGTGTGCAGAGTAAGACAATTTGTACCTGGTCTTTATGTTTTATTTTTTCTAGATACAGTATATTTGCTAGATTTACTAGTCTTTCTCCTAATTGTTTTAGAAAGTATTTAAATGTATATAATACGAGGTTTCATTTTTAATATTTCACTTATTTTTTAGTAGCTATATTTCTGTTGAAGCCTTGCCCAATGTCTTTGTTAGTCTGTCCTGACTGCTTGTTAGTACATCACGCCTAGCAACCAGAAGACAGTTTAGATGATAGCATTGAAAGGTTTACAACAACAAAGTAAAATAATCTAAAAACCACAAAACTATACAAAAATTAGATCAACTGTACATTATCCATTAATACAGCTATATACATTTTGGTAATAGTTTGATTTATGGTTAATATCCCTGTATTCGGCCAATATGTAGTGTTGGCAGTTCAGTACCTTTCTTTATAACCCCCAGATAAGATATAATGCTTGTATGCTATTCTGCTTGTTTTAAACTAAACAAGAATGTAAACTGATCAGTGCAGTATATTTTTTAAATAAAACTGCCTCAATTGAAAATCACCATTAGTATAACACCATATTTTCTTCTGTCTTCTATATATTTACAGATATGATAATGATGTCAATATATTCTTTTTTTTTTTTTAGGAAAAACAGTATTTCTTGCAAGAGATAAACACCATCTTCTAGATATATCCCATTTGGTGCGCCATGACGCTCCCTACCTGTTTCAGAAGT
This sequence comes from Pipa parva, assembly GCA_019650415.1. Taxonomy (NCBI): domain Eukaryota; kingdom Metazoa; phylum Chordata; class Amphibia; order Anura; family Pipidae; genus Pipa; species Pipa parva. The sequence continues at coordinate 8,419 of WMED01004238.1, forward strand.
ATGTAAAGGAATCTCATGGAAAGGATGTCCGCGTTGTAATTGTTGGGGGACGAATAGTTGGATCAATGTTACGCTGTTCCACTGACGGAAGGATGCAAAGCAACTGCTGCTTAGGTAATTTTAAAATGTGAGAGCTTATTTGACAGTAAAGTAACCATTATAGCATGTGGAGACATAACCAAAGAACATCTTTATGAGTGTATCACCAAGTATTGCTATACTCATTTTTTGCATCTGTGGACTAACAGAACCACTCTATCCTATATATATATATATATATATATATATATATATATATATATATATATATATATATATATATATATATTATAGTATTGTACATGCATCTACAGATAGCATAGTCCAGTGATGGTGAACCTATGGCATGCGTGCCAGGCACACAGAGCCCCCTCTGTGGAAACGCGCGCTGTTGCCACTGCTGATGTCCTCCATCCTTCTAGTGAGCGAGCGCTCCTCCAGCACAGGCTTGACAGTTTTTAGGTCGGATCCGCAGCCTACATTGAAGTGGAAAGGCACTGGTGAGTGACATCACTTTTCAGAATTCAATGCAGAAAAGGTTCGCCATCACTGGCATAATCTGTTTCTATCATTCCTGTATCAGCAAAAATGGTAAAATAAAATTCTGTACATCTACCTACTGGATTAGTAGAATTCCTCCTTACAAATATCATATGTTCGAATACATCATCACTAATTATTTGTTTAAAAAAAAATCCAAGCAGTAATAACTATTTGCATATTTTTATTTATAATGATTACTACAACAACATTACCCAAGAGCTTACATTAACATGTGATCTTTTTTACATTATAGGTGGAGTTGGCATCCCATGCCCTCTTAGTGAACAAGGAAAACTGTTAGCTATGCAAGTTTCTGCAATTCTGGGCATGGATATTTGCGGCATCGACCTCCTTTTGAAAGATAATGGATCATTTGTAGTTTGTGAGGCTAATGCAAATGTTGGCTTTACAGAATTTGACCAAGCATGCAAATTAGATCTTGGAGACATTATTGCACAGTATGCCTTATCTCTCCTTCCCAGCAGGCTAGAAACAGAAATACCAGCATCATCTGCAGCAGCCATCTCCAAGGAAAGCGATGAAGCATCAGCTCATGTGCATGGTAAGGCTCACCCAGGGAATATTTCTACCATGAATGATGTGTCAAGTTGCAATGAAAGTGTTCCAGATGTGGAAGGAATCAGGGATTCTACTAATGTGCCAAAGCCATGCTCTCCAGTGATAACAGATAGTATCCATACCATCAATTAGTAAACTACCTCTCCACCCCCATGTAAGTGAATGCAATTCTAAATCACATTGACACCTTATTGTAAAGGAAGATTGCTGAATTATATATTCTCAGCCTATTTAGTACTGATGTTGCAGTATTAAATAGGCATGTTACAATGCTGCTTAATGTATTTCATCAGTTACAGTGTTATTTTTGAGATACAGGTTTGTTTTTATTGCACCTAGCTGTAGAATAAACAATTGCTATACAAGGAGCAAGATGGCGGCTACTTATTATTTATTGGAAAAAAAATAAAACACTAATTACCTATGGTCAATAATCATCGCAACTTAGGTAATCCTGCAGTGCAGTGATCTTCAACCTATGGCTCTCCAGTAGGGACTTCCAGAATCTCCCAGCAACCATGGCTGTTGTTGAGATTCTTGGAGTTACATTAAAGCAACAGGTTGAGATTACTACTCTATGGGTTGGGATGGATTAGGAATTTATTAAGTGCTGCACTGTCTAGCCTAATATTAACCCAAGGGTGGCATTACACAGTCTGACACCTTGAGAAGCCCAGCATTGCTGATAGTGCTAATAGCCTGGCATTGCTTCACTTACATTGACACTGTAATGTTATCAGCACTAAGAGAGGTGCGGGACCACACAAAGTTTCAGATACTCTTTAATGTGATCAGAGACTGATTATTTAAATACACTACCTGCATGGGTTCATGTCTATACAAGCCCTAAGACCAGCAGTCCTGTGTTTTATTTGTAAGGCTGCATTGTTCTATAGACGTGAAGATAAAATACATATTTTTATATGATTTATCTCCTAATCATTTTCCACTGCATTTAGGTGGGAAATACCATAGTGCTTAGCTCTGTAGAGGTATGTTTCATTGACTTCAGTAGTAGATTAACACATATTGATGACCAGGGGTGTTTCATATATTGGGGTTTATGGATAATGCATGTAAAGAATTAAGCAACATAGCAGCTTCATCTCAAATGTAGATATGCTGATATGCAGAGAAGGAATGGGTTTTATATGCAGTTTGCTATCCCTTCATCCTTTGCTGTCTTTGTATGTGAAAATAATTGAAAACAACAAATAATTAAAAATGGTTTATATTTTCAGTTTTATTTCACATGCTCATTCATGTAGCCTGAGGATATAAGTCAGTTAATACAAAGATATCACAATAAATATTCAAGGGAGGTACCAGGCAGTAACATGGCAACTAAGTGCATGCATCTTATAAATTATGAATTTTCTGTGTACAAATCTATGCAGAACTGCCTGTCATGTATTTTATAGGACTCTCTGTTTAATGGGATAAGTTAGCATGCATGCAACGGTTTTGGGCATGTTATGTAGGGAGTGGACAAAGTAGCACCAAACAGTGTTGTCAAGCTTGCTACATAAAAATCTTTGTGGGAGAAACATTAAAATGTTTTTTGAAGGGACACATCTGTGGGTGTTGCTTATTGTAGGAAGGTTCTGCAGAAGAAACAGTTTGTATTATAGTTCCATCTATAGGAAACAAATGACATCAAAGTCTTGGTCAAACTGAGTTGATGGCTGACAATTTAAGGTTATCAAGTGTAGTTAGTTGCTATTTGTCTATTTTCTGGAACATAGGTTGTCAACCCTTCCATATGGCATGGTGTTTTTTCCCTTGATGCTACAGTGCTACAAGTGAATCAATAAATGGTGGGTAATACTGAGAGACCCACCTATGCTTCTGTGTGCTGATTCAAGAGAACACGCACTGCTGGCAAGGCCTGAAGACAGGTTTAAGTACCTAAGATAGGACCAAACATTAAAGCAAGGCCACTCTCTCTTTTCATGCTGCAGAAACTATCCACTTCCCAGACCCTTTACTTTTGTAGGCATTACACATTAAGGCTACAACAATAATTTAGTTATTACTGATTAGTTTACTTAAAGTGCACTTGTCACCTCAAAACTAATACCAATTTAGGTTCTACTAATGAAATAAACGTTTTGTAAATATATATGTATTTTAAAAAATATACCTTTATACAGCGTTTCTCTCTGTCATCTTCCCTGTCAGCCTGACTTTTCTTTCCTGAGCTGGGTGGGCGGGGCTAAATGATGACTGACATTATAGCTGCTCCAACCCTGTAGTAGGGATCTGATTGGAGAAGGTATAATGTCAATCATCATTTAGTACATTTTTTAAAATACATATATATTTACAAAAACATTTATTTTATTAGTAGATCCTAAAATAGTATTAGAGTTTTGAGGTGATGGGTGCACTTTAATTCTGTAGTTGCAAACTATGACTTATTCAGGTTAGGTAACTGATATAAAAGCAGACTTTAACCGTCATTATGAGTACTATGCAAAGATAAGAGAGTATAGGTGATACCTTTTATTGGCTAACAAAATAGATGGTAAATGCAAGCTTTCGAGGCTTCGAAAGCTTGCATTTACCATCTATTTCGTTAGCCAATAAAAGGTATCACCTATACTCTCTTATCTTTGCATAAATCTATGGCTAACACGGTGCACAACTCTACTGCCTCTGATATGAGTACTATACTATACATAATTTTACACAGACATAATATATGTAACAGTATTTATAAACTTTGGGTAATTTACACCCCACAGAGGTGAATTGGAAAGGCCAGTGCCTCTGTATGTTTGTTCTAGTTTTGGGGCATGGTTATCTGACATACAGTGCATACTGGGGTGCCATTTCACAGGGAATTGTAGACCTCCAATAAAGCAGGTTTGTAAATGCTATTACATATATTGTGTCTGTTTAAAATTATTGTTCTCCTTAAGACTCTAGTGAAATCTAACTTCTGAGGTAAGCTGACATCAAGTACTATATCACACTGGTTGCGAAGGCCCCTTCTACCACTGGGGAGGGGAGAACTTTAAACCAGACATGTATAGACTAAATCATTTTACATGAACCCACAAGGCACAAAATAATTAACTCATTCACATTCTAGTAAGGAAACTTTCAATGTTTACTTTGTGCAAATCATGCAGCATTATTGTGTGGTTAAATTGGGGAGCATTTTATGTCATGTTTCATATCAAAAACACCTACTGAGTCATGAACTAGGGTTTCTTCCTAGATTAATTTTACTGTCTGTTCTGTACTGCTAGCTGGACCTGTCTTTATACTATATAAACAGTGCCTATGCAAAGGGAAGCATTACAGCAGTTGCCAATGTACAGATGGAATGTAGTGGTTACTGTAAGATGTGCCCTCAGACTTTAATGACCAGAACTTCAGAGAATATTTTCTTGCAATTCATATGTATTGTTTTATATTAGAATATGCTAGACACCAAAATGTACCAATATGTAAAGGTTTCAGGTTAGTAGAGCGTTTGTTCCAGCATCCCATGGAAGACCACAGCATGTGGCTAAATATACTGCTCTAGGTAAAGAAGAACATATTCAGCCACTATTGCTACAGACAGAGTAAACATATTTTTGGGTTTTACGTTGAGTATCAGTGTACAATAAATATGTGCTTCTATTGACATTGTCTCTCTTTTGTTGTCATACCATTCAAAGCCAAGCAAGTGTGTAAAGCATGTTATTTTTTTCATATGGATAGAAAACTTATATTCTCTTATTACAATGATCTATATGACAGAGCTTAGGAGAATTTAAATATTTCAAAACAGGGTTAAATGGCATTATAAGAGGATAATGTAATGGCTATAATAAGTATGTGCATTGTTAGAAATGTTGCAAGACAGGATTGTGTAAAGAGTTAGATAAAGAGTTAGTCACTGCACAGATCTGATCTATTCATATCAGGCATGCATAAACGATCTAAAGGCATTTGTTTTGTTTTTTTTAAAGAATAAATTAAATAGCCCTGAGCCAAAGAGGTATTTTCACAAACATTTTATCGGAATATACTGTCCGAAGCCTTTCTTGCATGAGGACAGAAACAATCGCATCTACAATGCTTAATGAATACAAGGTTAGATTTTCTGGCCATTGTATGCAGTGTAACTGACAAATTGATTGTGTCCTGATGATTAGATGAACCCACAAATGCATAATATTTGCTGAAGAAAATGTTAAGCATCACTCAACAGGTTAAGGATGCTGTGAAATTTAGTCAATAACAGCTGGAGAAACACAGATGTGCTTCATTCAGAGCAACTTGATCAAGCCACCAATTTGATGCAGTGCTATATGAATTGCATGAGGGGAATTTGAGGGGAAACTGAGCCTGAAGGTCATATCTCCAGAGGACTGACTTAAGTTGTTAAAATAAATAGAAATTAGACTTCTTAAAGCAGTGATAGAATTATATTCTTAATATTGTATTTAAGAATCAGTTCGATCATACTCAAATGGGCAAATCCAGATCATAAAGATTTTTTTTTCTGTAACAGTCCTATTCATCCAGCAATAATGAAATTATAGCAGAAACAAAATATGGTTCAGTTGTGTCTAATGATAGAGTGGCTACCTTATCCCTCATTTCATTTACCACCTCACAAAAAACAGTAATCCATGCGCACAACCAACATGTTTGTTTTAGACAGATAAATGAAGATGGGCTGTAGCAGTCCTTCCAAGCTCAATTTCTTCCTGGTGTTCCACTTCCACCAATAAATAGTGCAATTACATATGGAAATGGAAAAAGTAGCCGAACTACAGGCTTAGCTGCAAAACTTTAATTTGACAATGACATGTTTCAGGCTATGCAGGCCCTTTATCAAGTGTCATAAAGCCTGTGTAGCCCGAAACATGTCGTTGTCACATTAAAGTTTTTGCAGTTAAGTCTGTGGTTTTGGCTACTTCTTCCATTTCCGTATGGAATTGCAACATGTTTGTCTTAGGCCGGGTTCATACTTGTGTAATTTTCGTATGCATTTAAAAAAAAAAAACTCATGGTGCAAAAATGCAGAAAATACACCCATACAAATAAACATTTAAAGTAATGACTATTGGCTGTGTAATATCACATTAGTGTATCAGAGAGAGGAATGCACTGGGGACGCTTCATGTCGTGTTTTTTTCAAATGTGTAAAATGCAACAGGATTAGTAGCAATAGGAATTGAACATGAAGAATAGCAGTCACACATGAAGAAAAAAGCGATGTGTTCAGTGAGGTGTTTTACATGGTAGTACTGACCCAATACTATTTTTTTTTAGTAAAACGCATTCAAAAATACACCAGTGTACATGCACCAGCATTTTCCAATGTGCTTTTCTTTAAAAAAAAATGTGTACGAAACTACGCCATGTTTGCAAAATGCCTACGAGTCTTCATTAAAGGCCGAGTAGTCACATAAAGTTCTGAAATTGTCCGGCGCTTCCCTTATTCAGGTATTCAGCAAACTCTGAGATGTGAATAGGTGAATAATTCAGACACATACGATAGTCATGGATTTATGGAGCATTTTGCAACATTTCACCTATTCAGCAAGCGTCTGAATCTGTAGATAGAGCAAATTTGGACAGGTGTACTGCTCCAGATTCACCAATTTTACTTCACCACAATAAAGTGGCAAATTGGGAGGTTGATGGCATGGCTCTGGTGTGGCATAAGGCAACTATTTATTCAAAACTGACAATGGCGACTGCGACTAAGTGACAACATGACCTAAGGACAAGGTGACATAGAAACAAAATATTCTTAGAATACAGTTAGTGGGATATGGGGAGACTGATGTCACTGCACTTAACCAGTACTTATAAAAATGCTGTACTTGAAGTATGTAATTTAATAGCTTTGTGTTTACTCTTTGCTGACAGCTCAAAAATCCAACAAAACAAAAGTACCTGTTCCTTCCTTTTTCTATATAAAAAAAGTTCCTTACTATATATATATATATATATATATATATATATATATATATATATATAGTGCAGATTAATTGAGTATAGGGCATTTTCATTCTTGGTGCTACTCTGCTTTCAAATTATTTACTGTGTTGTAGACAGTAATCTAAGACACTTTGCAACTGGTCTTCATTCCTGTGGATTTGTATTAAATGACCTCATTATATTTAAAAATAACAAAAAGAAAGATATTGATACAGTAATGCAACTATTCCAAATATATGAAATAGGTAAACAAAATGGCACTTTAGTAAGTCAGACATAATGGGATTCTGCAAAACAATGGCATCCACAACAGCAAACTTAAAGCCTTACTTCATTGGAATGTAATGTAACATTAAAGCATTGTGTGTACTAAATGTGTTACATGGCATGAACAATCAATGGTGTATCACTAGAGCTCAACATAGACAAGTTAAAATGCATTCTGTTTCATGATGTATCTATTTACTTGTATTCCAAAACACAGAGTAAATAAATCACAATCACACATGTAAATATTAATAGAGAAAAAAACTGATCAAAGAATACGATAATACAGTGTTTATTTTATTGATCTGTAATGTATTATAACGACCACCCTGATATGGAAGGAAATGCACTGTTTACCATCAAACTTCAGATGGGATATTAACGGACTGTTTAACTCAAAATATGTGGAAATATTTAATTTCTTAATAAACTTGCTGGTACAAGGTGCAGTCTTTCATTCTTTTTATGATGTAATGATGACAAATATGGGTATCCATAGAAATCTTTTCAGGGGGTAAGTGCTACAGTTACACAAAATGCAGGTATGCTGTATCTAATAGAAGGAAAGACAGTGACAAAAGGACAGACACACTGATGGTCTCTCATTCATACAATATCTCTCACAAATACCCACTTATACTGTCCCAAACACAATGTTTCAACCACACAAGCTTATTTTTGTCCCCTAAATTCACATTGTCCAACACACAATCACACACTGTTTCTCTCACACACAGCCTTACACAGATAAAATCCTACACACTCCTGACACTTTCTCATACATTCATGCATAAAGAGACACAAACTTTCTTATACATAGAGCAACATGCAAACGCTCTCTCATACCGTTACACAGTCTCACACACACACACAGATAGACCCACAGTCTATTTTATAAACAGACTAGTTTATTACTAGTTTCCTTGTCTCAGCTTTTTAATTCCTCATTTGTTGAGGACAAATTTTATTCAGTTTGATATGCTTGAGGTGTCCCTTAAGGCAGCTCAATCAGCACCTCTGCTTTGATTTAAAAGCCTTCTTCACATTAGTACATTAGTGCTGATGGTTGCAGAGGCCTTGGTTTACATATTTACCACAAACCAGCTATGGCTATTGCCATAAATTATACTGATTAACGTTAAACTGGTAAAGGCTGTAGCAGAATAAATATATTTTAGCTTTTTTTTTTTTTTTAAGGCAAATTAAATGTTGCTGTGCATGTTCTGAGTTAGTCAGTAGGTGTATGTAAAAAAGCAAATGATTTTACATTTTTCAGATTAGGCCCATCCTGCAAGTACTATTTTCTCCCTTTACATTGGTCTCAGGTCAAGCACTGTTCCTGATCAGCACAACATGCTGTAATTGTGAAACAATGTTTTGTTTATAGCCAGTTTCAGAGTACAGCGTTCCATCTCTCCATTTTAAAGATCCCTTTTGGGATCAATAAAGTATCTATTATTATATTATTTATATCTTAAGCAAAGTGAGACAGACATGGTAGCAAAGAAGGACTAGGCAAAACATTCGCTATGTTAGCCAAGACCAAGGTGGAAATTATAGATGGGATATTCTTTGAACCATGCAAGATCACTAACAACTGGTCATGAGTCCTTTAAATTAATCCGTTGGTTTGCAAAGACAACTGCTGTTTTCTGTCTGAAATTGCCTAGGAACGGAACAGCATACTTTATTTAAAGCAGAAAGAAGATAAGGAAACATGAAATTGACAAAAGCATTTTTTGAAGTAGTGGTAGAAATAATCAAGAGATTCCCAATCAGATCTTTTCACTTTTGTTGTGGTTCTTTAACTATTCCATGGTTAACATTTGTTTGTGATGCATGTAAACAGAAAGCCAATTAAATATTATGGAACTGTTACTTTGGCAGATGAACAGATTAAAGCCATAAAAAGTCCATTGGTAAGCAGAAAAGCAAAATATGACCATTACAAATATTAGATATATCATTTTTGTGGTGCATTTTTGAAACCTCTTCATTTAAGTTTGATACTTTTCTTAACTCCAGCTCGAATTCCAGATAATTCACCAGAATATCTGCTTTCCTCCCTACGCACTTCACGAACCTGAAAAACAAAATAACATTTTAAAAAAAAGGAGAAAACAGAAAATTAAATATTAAAAAAAAGAGAAATGCAACATTATGACAAATAATAAAATATTTGAGTATAGTTCCCCTTTAATTTCTGCATTACATGTAATTTAGTTATTAAGTGTATTACATTTAGAAAAACAAATAGAACATCCACTTTGTATTCACAAATCCCAGCAGAAAATAATGGTTTATGTCAAAAAAAGGTCAATTTTTTGGCTTTCCTAAAAGCAATTATTTCAAGCACACAAATCTTTCCCTATTTAAGCAGAAAACTTATTATAACAATTTCGAAATTAAAGAAAGATTTCCCACTTTACTAAACAAAATATATTAAGGCACAAAACATTTTACACAATTCCCTTTGACACTACACATGATTTGATTATGTGCATACTGCAGCAATATACAATTACAGCTGCTCCAATAAACCAACATACCTGTCCTTTTCTGCGGATTTTAGCACGTCTGAATTTTTCTCTGTGTTTAACTCTGGGATTGCGATCCAACTTCTTTCTTTTAGGTGTAAGACCTTTATTCTTTGCAATCTGAAATGAGTTTGAGAGGAGTGGTGGTTGAAAAATGTATGTAAGCATCACAGCAGTATTCTTCAAATACTATTTTTAGAATTCATTTTCATATAAAAATGATATTGTTTACAACTGCTGCTTTCTGTGTATGCAGTGATTCTGTTATGGTTTATCTCCAATGCACCATTGCACTTGACTAGCTATTAACAGTAAAACTCAATGAGGTTAATAATATTTTGCAGGGGAAACTCTGCTCTAACTAAAATATTTTTGAAATGAAGAACAGTTAAAAATAAATGCAAATAATTAAACATGCACCCTCTAAGGTATTCATGGATTGAGAGTTGACAGCTACCTAATCATCGATAGAATCTCTTGGGATTATTTAATCTTTGATATAATGCCTTGGATTCACAGACAACAAAAAAATAAAAAATTCACCAGCTCACTGTGATATCTAAATAAATCACTTTATGGCACTCATTTCCTGTACACTACATATCTGGCAAATGGATGCCTTCAGTACATTATAGACTATTCAATATAACTTAGTCCCATTAATATACTACCATCCCCAAATGATAAGATAGTATAACATTCTATATTGTTACCTGGTATGTAATAGCTCTTTTTGCATTTGGATCCATCTCCTCAAATGGTAACTTACTGCTGAAAATGTAAAGTGAAGAGTTTGAAATCTGGGTCACTCCAAGATAAAATACAACAATTATTATTTTAAACCATCTTATATCAACACGGGCTTAAACAATGCTCTGCCATGCCCTGTCACATGAGATTTAATTAATAAATGTTACTTTAAATATTTAATTTAAAAAAGGCATGACATCATTAAATTTAAACATTTAAATATTAACATCAAAAATTGTGATTCAATTTGATTGGTCCAATTTTAGGGTAAAACCACACCTTGAGATTTGTTGTGGTTTTGCAGTTTACTATAAAAATACAACACTGGATGCATTAACACCATGTGTGGCCTTTGAATTCTTGCCATTGCTTTCAGTCCCACTGCAACACAGCAACACCCCTAATTTCTATTTACATTAAGTTAAACCTATGAAAATCAAGTGGCTGCTCACACAATGTTTTCTCCTCCAAGCCTTCTTCTTTCTAACAGTTTGTCTTCCATTTGTTTGTAATATTTCAAAGCAGCTTCCTCATCAAGGTCAGAGTCTTCATCCTCCTGAAACGTAGGCAATTGTGTCTGAAACAAAGAATTGTAGCCATTTAAGGTTAACCTTTTTTTTCAAATTCTGTTTATTTTTCTTTTAAAATTACAAGTTTGTAACAAATCAGTATCTTTTGTTTCACATTCTTCTATATATAAAAAAAAAAACTCACACATAAAACTCTTAACTTGTGGTTTTTCTTATTGCATTTCCCTTGTTTTATATTTCACAGTATATACCACATTAAGGTTAACCTATTTAAATTATATAATATACTTTCTCCTGACATCTTTTGAGCATCACAGGCTGAAAAACTGAGGCTGCACACCCCAAGGTGCATAAGAAAAATGCAGTGTTCATGCACAACTGCTAAATTGTACCATATAATTTGATAAAAATGCAGATCCTCTTTTTAAAAATGAAATATTGAGTTAAGATTTTTTTTTTCAAATTTGTTTTTATGTTATTTTATTTTGTTATGGACATGTACACACCCATACAGTACATGCAACCTTTTGTTCAATACAAGATTTGCATTTTGTTTCACATGAAGTATAAAAGGCTGACTTTATGTGAGCAAGGGGAAGGTGGGTTATTCATTTTTTAATCCACTGTTACATATTCAGGCTAGTAGTAGTAACTACGATTAGTTATGAAGTTCCTAATATATATTCCATAACAACCAGATTTGTTCAACATTTTTCTTGGAGAGTCTATCTAGGGCTGCTGCAATTTCAAATCTTGCATTTTCATTCACCTCTTTTATAATATATGACAAGGAAAGTACTTTTACCAGTTACCAGTGTCTGTGAAGGAAATGCAAGATGCTTTTATTAGATGTTGTAGAACATTCTCTGCTAATTTATCTAATTGATCTGGGATGATACCAAGTAATGCAATTGTTGAGGACCTTTGAATTTCTATTTTGGTAATTTTTTGGACTAGTGTAAAGACCTTCTTCCAAATTTGTAGTAGGCCTGGCCAATCCAACAGGACACATTGTAGATTTCCTGCCCGGCTACATTTTCTCCAGCATAGCTTGGACATACCTGGGTATATCTGTGAGTGGCAGGTTGGTGTTAAGTACCAATGTAGTTTCACCTTAGTTAATGTTTCAATATGTATATAACACTGAGTATCGAGACATATTGGGAATAGATTTATTCCTGTTTTCATTAGTAACAGGAACGTTTAGCCAGTTTCTCCATTTAATAAGGTGTGTAGGTGTGAATGAGTCAGAGTTAATGTTAAGTAATTTATAATAGAGAGATATGCCACCTTTGGGCCAAGTGTTGCTTAGGCAGTCTAATTCAAATCTACCGTGTTTCCCCGAAAGTAAGGCCCTGTCTTACATTAATTTTACCCCCAAAAGT
>WMED01004239.1:0-21003 GCA_019650415.1 Pipa parva
GGCTTTCTATTGGCTCATGTGACCGATCGGGTCACATGAGTCAGATTCAAGGAGCGCAACAGCGTTTAGCAAGGGGGCGCCGGTGCGTGTGCCACCCTTGCTAATTGCCCCAGGGCAACGGCCCACTCCGCCCATACGGAGAACCGGCCCTGGGTCTTAGACCAGAAAATTTAGTGGTGGATTTTGTGTATTATCTACATTAATTCATGAAATACACTTTCTGAGGGAAAAAGGTGTGCCAATATGCTTTGCATTCATAGTGATTACAGTATATTTGGGCTCCAGTAATAAAACCTACAATTGGATGCCCTATAACTGAGGCATTTTGGTGTGGGTGTGTTGTGTATACATTTACCAATTTTCGGATTAATCAGGATGCTAACATTTTAGGGAAGCTGTCAGAGTTATAATGGATATCTTTCATAATTATAACAAAGTACTGATGTGCTCAGTGTTCTCCCCAGGGAAACACAACCAAAAAATAGGCATAACATATATAACCTCAAACAATGGCAACAAATAAAATAGAAAAGAAGGACCTTCAAAATATATAATAAATAAGCATTTCTGAGCAATGAAGAATGCAATAATTGTTGTAAAGCAAATAACATACTAGTTAAAGAAAAACACAACAATTATTGTTCCACACTTGATAAAGGGCAATAGCCAAAAACATGTTGTGTACATATAACTGCACCCAATAAAAGTGTTATTTTTTTTTGCAACATAGTTTGCTGAAACGGCGCATTATTCCTCCAACCAGTTTTCTGGATGAATTAATTTCAAGTTGACACAGGAAATATGATTGTCATTAAACATTAAAAAGAAAAATTATGGACCTAACAGCCAGTCCAAGACTTGGGAATTATTGGACCATGATATAAATTAAACTACTGCAATGCCAACCACTATAGTGAATATGCAGAAGAACCTCAGTTCCATCAGCCTTAATAGCAGAAATGGAGGCGCACAGTGAGCAGAAGTGGAGGTGCACAGAGCATGTGATACTTTGGTTGCATTACCAAGAAAGTTTCCTACTGCAAAAGCAGCTGCAAAGTGCACATGCCATTAGTTTGGGAAAACATGCTGTCTGCACATACTTACACCATCGGTGTTTACCAAGTGGCAGGCCATAGCTGAGAGATGCTGCAGGTGTCTGAAAGGCACTTATGACATATGTACAGACAGTAGCTAAAAATACAAAACATAACAGTGATTTATTGTCAATAGAGACTTTAGTTCTCTATTAAATCCCAAGATTTGGATTGGATTGAAAGGAAGCAGATGTCAATCCAATATTCCAATTTTCTAAAAAATAAAAAATAGAAAAAACAAAAACAACCCCTCAGGCTTTAGACCTGTAAGCCTGAGATCTGTAGTGGTAAGAAAATAAGAGAAATATCAGATCTTCCAATATCTTTCTTAGCAACCACACTCTGAACAGTCTGGCTTGTGTCTCTTAAAACCCTTAAGCTGATGACATATTACCAATATAGGGTAACACACTCAGAATGCCATTTGTATTATATGGATTAAGTAGCCTTTTGGAGTGTATCAGGTCTTCCATTTATAGTCCTCATTCAAACATTTTGTCCAATACTATAAATGTACCCAAGTGTCCTACTTTAAAAACCTCTATCTCAAACATGCTTTGGTCCAACAATTTGAAACCATAGTTTACAGTTTCAAACCAACCTAGCAGTGGATTTAAGTCTGAAGCCATTCCCAAATTAATATTACTATTATATAAAAGTAAACAAAAGCTCTTAGACATACACATTTGTAAATAATTAACCAATGATGAAGATGAATGGGATGACATAATTCAAAAACTCAAGGGAATTTATTGACTGGGCAAGCTTTTCAGCAACTAAGGCCCTTATTCACCAGAGTGCGAAGTGAGTCGAACACTTTGCGGCTCACTTCGCACTCTGGTGAATAAGGGCCTAAATGTTAACATTTACTTGCATAAAGAACATGGAATATAAAAAGCTAACTTCTGCTTATGCTCTTGTTATGTACATCTATGCCCATTGATGCACCCCATGATCCCATTAACTTTGGCAGCCACTGCTTTGCTGCTTCAAATTCCTTTTCCGTGTCTGTTTTGCCCAGTGTTTTCCCATTTAATAAATAATCTTTACAATCATTGTCCCTTCCCTAATACATAACCTTACATTTATGAATGTTAAACCTCATTTCCCACTTTTCTGCCCAAGCCTTCAATTTATGCAGATCCATCTATAAAATACAGTTCTCTTTTGTACTAACTACTACACACAGTTTACTATCGTCTACAAAATTTGAAATTGTACTATGCATATAAATTCACATATATTCAAATACTTGGTGCGCAGTCATACTTACAGTATTAAAGTGATGCATATAATAACTGATAGTAAAGTTTTTCCATGTAAATTAAAGCCTTATGATGTCTTATTCCCATTATCAGTTCTGTTGCTGATTTGAGCCACTTGAAGAACATGTTCTATTTGCTCTATCACCCCTAGAAAACTATATATATGCACTGGATTGGTCCAAATCATTCTTGTATTTCTTAATGGCTTCAACTCTATTATTAATCAAACGTAGACATACCTCTAAAATGCCTGCTAAGATATGAAACCCCTGCATTGAGTTTAGAAATTCAAGAGTAGAATATAACTGCAACTACTATAATATGTAACGCTGTTAGGCTGTTGATTAATAAGGCAACTGTTAAAATGTTTTGCTTTGCTTGTTACCAGATTTTATATTGATCATTAAATTATGCTTGCTCTTTTACTCTTCATAATTAAATAATAGTAAATTTTGCTATGTAAGCATATGTTTTCAAGATCTATGATCCCAAGAAATCTTTGACAATAGTTTTGCTGAAGTCCTTATGTAATCTAAGTTGCAAGTGCTGCTGTTCTTAACACTGGAATTATAGCCAACCAGAAATCCTAATTTTGAAATTAGAAACTTAAAGGGAACTGAATTGATGGGTTCGAAAGGTTCTGTTCACACAGGCTGCCAAGACCTAATTCCAATTGTAAGAGTGAAATAAAATGTTCTAAGCTAAAAATCCAAAACAGCTTTAGCAATATAATTTAATCAATGTTTGATTTAAGTGTCTGGGAAAAGCACGGACCTTGCATTGTGGATGTAATACTTTCATTTTTCAGATAACTGAACAATTTAAGATCTGTGAAAAGCTAGCTTCCACAAATTACTTTTTGGGTGAAATTTATTAAAGTCAAAAACTAACAATGCATGTTTTTGACCTTTTCGTTTGAAAAACTGGGGTGAAAAACATGCTTTTTAACCAATTTTGCCCATTTTTCACCCAAGTTTTGGGTGCAAAACAGGGGTGAAAAAGTAAAAAAAAATAATAATTTTTTGACTTAAGTCAGTGTCGCCCTTTGTGTGACCTGTGAATTTTCATACTTGGAAAAATGCGCAGTCTAAGCACAAAATAACATTTTGTGGGTTGTGCTAGACATTTCGTGGTAGTGGAATGCAATAGAAGATTGGAAATAAAAATATTATTATATTAAGTACAAATGCAAGAACTCCAAGATATAATTCAATAAAATAAATCATGGCACAGAGTTAATGAATGGGTTTTGTCCCCATCCTTGTGACTGTTTATAGTGTTACAAGCTGTAAATTACACACTGAAAATCAAGAACACATTTTCATCAAGTATATTTCTGTATATAAAGTAATGCATGACCTACACCAGGATTCCATAATTATATATTCACAAAGCACTAGGAATTCTTTTAGGAATATAATGGAAAGTTAACAAAATCTTGTGAGCTATAAATGTAAGAATTCATTTATATTCTACTTTTATCACACCGTTTCTGTAGTCTAAAGTACTACATTAAAAGTTTTTAAATGGATTTTAAATGTATATTATCTCAGAGTTCTATTATTATAACAAATGGTGGAGAGAAAATTTTTGCTTAAAATAATTATTGGAATTTCTGCATTTTCACATTTCCTATTTCGCAAGAAAACACAAAGGGATACGATTTTCAGCTTTTGCTTGTATTTTTCTATAAAGTGTTCTGTGACAGTTTGCAATTGATCTTCATTTATTTTTTTATTTTCCCATTTTTCGAGGTAAAGCATAGACTGGAAGTGTGAAGGTCCTGAACAGAAAGATAAATAATAAAATAGAATTCTAAAAGAACATTCAAGGGTTGGATTCATTGACTTTTGGTTGCAATGGGTCAGTCATCCTCAGCAGTTAAAAAGATTAAACAAAACAATAAATCAAATAATACAGAAAACCTCAAAAATTGTTTTTCGAATTGACTGTTTTTCTTTATCTTTTTTGACCTTTTCTGAAAATGCCATTAACCACAACATAGTAAAAATATCATTCCAAGGTGAATATTTCCTTTTTGTCAAGAGGTTCTCCTAAAGCTGGTGTGATATTATTTATAACTGTATTGTAGCCAGATCCATAGCAATACCAGGTGTAATATATGGTGGTTTGCACAAGGTACATAAATTTAAGTGTTGTTCTAATAAAGACTTTATAATATTTGAAGACGAGTGTCATTTCATATACTTTTTCATGTTTTATGCTGTAATACACACAGTACAAACTGATCTAAACACATTGCTAAGCCGAAGTGTAGTTTAAAGAAGAAACACTATCCGTACAATAAAATTGTATTATTATTGTAACTAAAATATGTTAATGGAATTTTTTTTCTTTAAAGGGACACTCCTGCCAAAATTGAAAAAAGCAAAACACATTTGCTAATTTATACTAATTGCTAACTTTTAGTAAATGTGTTTTTGGACAAAAAGTACACACTCTTACCTGTAAAGAAGTGCTGTCCAGCACTTCCTTGTTGCTGGCTCCATCTTCTTTCTCTGCCGTCGACTCTACCGCATCTGTTTCAAGTAGTCCATTGGAGGTGTGTTCTCCTCTGCAGCCGCTCTCCCTGTGAAGCCCTGCATCAGCATTTCCTAATAGTCACATGGGAGAGTGTGACGTCATCAACGCCTCCTCCCTTGATGATGTGCGCACTCTCCCACTAACTACTGATGTGCATTACTATAATGTTTCACGTATTGTCTCATGTTTAATGTATGCAGTGCACATGTATGCAATATATGACTTCATTTGCTATTTTAAAATGTGCATTCATCTACAGACAGCAATCACTGGGTATTTTCTAAACTGTTTCTCCCACAATTTGATCTGTATCGCTGTTTTTTTTTTCTGCCATATTTTCGATTTACCCTAGTTTATGTAAAGCCTGATAAAATGTATTGATATTGCTAAATATATTTATACTGCTAAAATGTACATTACATCAATGGAGCCTTTTTCGATTGATATCAGTATTGCTGATTTTTCTGACAGGGAAAAATTTTGGTGAACCATTTCTTCAGGGAATAATGAATTTTCGACACCCTCAAACACTCGAACACCTTTTAATGATTAAAAAAATTCAGAAGGGTTTAATAACTTTTGATATCCGCGATATCAATAGAGGAAATATTTATATCGCCACTATCGATCAAACAAGTAGTTTAAAGTTAAAGTTATTCAACTTTAGTAAATACCCCTCACAGCATACCTTGAAGGTTTCCAATTTCTTACTAATTGTCATTCAACAACTAAAGCTTCCTGAATGAAGGTGTTTACTGGTCTTGACTATAATTCTGACATCATGGGTAACATCTGTGCCTGGGGATTAGTCCAAAAATTGGCACCTCTACTGCTCCCAACTCTTCTATTTCCTCCTCAGCAGTACTTACCAAAGCTCCTTTCAGCCCTGTGAATATCACATGGTATATGGGGTTGGAGAGAGCACCAGAAGGCTTTGGGTGGAACTTCGAGCTGCTTTGAGTGAATTGAGGGCAGCAAATGAGGTTGTCATTCTTTTCTGTGGCGTTTTATTCCAGCCAGGTGAATACTAATAGTGGCAAGTGCCTAGCAGTAAACCACACAAACCAGGAGGCGCTATAAATGTGATAAAAAAATAGTCCAAAATGAAGTCCAAAATAAAGTCCAAACTATGTTGTCCAAGGTTATTACATTTTTTTTTTTTGAAGTGCCTAGCAGTGCTATTTCATTTAGAAGACTTTTCTTTTGGGCAGCAGCAGCACCCTATGGTCTGGATCAAAGTGAGATAAGAAAATCTCAGCAATGACAGCGGCGCCCTAGTATCTACATATAGGCGCATCAAAGGGAAAAAGATTTTTAAATTCATTGCAGGAAAACATTATAAGACCGTTTATAGAAGCTCCCAATAGAAGATAAGTTTTGGATGTACCTTTTCATTTCTAACAACGAAGAACTTATTTTAAATGCTTGTATAAGGGACAACCTTGTCAGCAGTGACCATAATATCATCTCTGTATATGTAAACTAGCAGTAGAATACTAGCTGGCAGAGCCAAAACATTAAAGTTTAAAAGGCCCAATTTTCCTAGGCTGAGGGCCACACTTCAACACATAGATTGGGGACTGAACACACAAACAGAAACTAAATGGCAGCGTTTCAAATCCATTTGGGGTAAATACAGGTAGAATTTATTTCTTGGGGTAACAAACATTAAAGACAAGTGAAAACATATGTGGCTTTTTGACATTTTTGTTTTTAATCATTTTGCTTTTCAATTATATTATTTATAGGGATTTCTAGCAGAACAATTAAAACAAATGTTCACAAACATTTGAACACATAGGGGATATTTACTAAAGTCAAAGGGGCTTATTCATGAAAGGCCAAATAGGCGTTAATTCATAATTATTGGGTTCCATTAAATGTGGTGTCACATCTTGAGTGGTGCACTTTTGCATGTCTATAAGTGTGCGACTATTGTAGTCACCTGAATTACACACGTATTCACCACATTGCAGAGTTTGCTCAATAAGCAAACATGGGAAAATGAGGATTAAGTGAGAATTCACAGCTATATGCAACTATTGGTATATTAGTCAATAAGGCTGTAATTGTCATGTGTCGCTTCATTTTGTCTTAATCATTACTTTATTTTTGTTTAGCTATATGCTAATTTTGTGCTGCATTAGTTTGTGATTTTAACCAAAATTCTCTTTCTGCTTTGGGAATGAGAAATTGTGGGAAATTTATGAGCTCCTAGTTCAGCTTGTGCCCTTTTTAGAGTATTTATGGTGGTAGAGTGCACATTTACACTACTCCCTTTTTTCTCTTTGCCTTTTATATACATTCCTTTTGAGTAGTGTTTTCACCCCATATTACATTCATGGTTTACCACCTCATATTTTGCACAGTGCCATTTCCCATATATACTTTGGCACAGGCACTTTATATGCCATTTGCTCTTTAGTATTATAAATTGGACTTATCATGACTGATATCAATAAAGATAAAAATAGAAAGTTATACAATTCATGAATTCACCTTCTGAGGTACCAATTTTTACAAATGCTGAATGTAAATAACTGCCATGTCAATCCAAATGGGAATTTATTATCTTGGAGTTCTTGGTCTATTACATAAGATGAGGAAGGATCGGGATTTCAGTCAAATTATGGAAAAGTCCCTGTTCCTCCTCGAATATATCAGAGAATCCTTTTAGGACTTATACATAACAATACAAATAAACACAGAAATAACTGAATGAACAAATCGAGTCATCCACTATACACTGAGGCCTTTTAAGCCAAACTTATTAATAACAAAACATGTAAAATGAAATATTGTTTATAAAATATACGAACTACACCATTATTAAAAAAAACTATAGAAGATTACGATTTAAGGTAAACAAAGTTAAAACCACTGTAGTGGCAAAAACGTTTCCCCATTATAGTGATAAATATGCAGTAGCATTTCAGTCCAAATAATTGTGAATAATTTGCTGCTCATGCAAGTCCTGAGGATATAAGGATTCAGCCAACCTGCACAAAACCCCCAAAGGCCAACCAATTACTCACAGTCAGCAGTAAAATCAATCCAATAAATAAATAAAACACCGCACAATCAGCCAGAGCTTAGACTTAATAGCGGGGCACAGAGTTATTTAGAAAATCTTTTTATAATGTGTCTTTAGAGCTGCAGAAGCAAAGCTTACAGAGTTAGTGAATGGAGTTAAGATTAAAAGGGAACAGCTAATAAGTAAATCTTTTAAATACAGCAATCCTTGTCAATGCACATTTTTGGGGCTATTCAAAAAGTGGAATAGTTTTTTGACTTGATAAATTTGATGAAATATTAGCAGTATATTCAATATCCCAGTTTTCAATGATTTATAAAGCCTCATCAAACTTTTCCATGCCAGCTTATAGGCTGTTGAAAGTCCATTATTATTTACGGACTAGCCCTAGGGGGTAATTCGGCAAGGTGCGAACTCACCTTGCGATGCTTCGCCTCAGCTTGCACAGACTGTTACTCGCTGGCTGATGTTATGCACACGGACATCAGCGAACACTTTAAAGGGATTCCAGTCTTGGCGAGAGCACTCGAGTCGCTTCGTCGAGAAAGTAAGGCAAAGAAGGAACAGGTTTGGAGTAAATCACGTGGATTAAAGGGACTATAATATCATACAAAAAAAGACCTTTTTACTTATTTGTCACCTAGTATGAAGTACAAGTGTTAAAATTACAGATTTAGGCTTACTGATTTTGCAGAATAGTCATAACAATTATAAAACAGGAAGGATTGTGTCTGGTTACCTTGCACAGTGCTTGATAATTGTTGGTTTCCTTTGTGTGTATCCTCTCTTGTCTTTGATGCTCTCAGTGTTTCCTGCTCTTTGTTTTGTGCCACCTGTCTCTTTCCTCTTTGTGTGTCCATTGGGCCTCTGATGTCTCTCTAGCATCGCCTGCTCTTCTGCTATGCATCCCTGTCTCTGGTCTCAGGGTCACCTCTGCTATAGTCTTCTGATATGCTGTAGCTTCATGCTTCAGTCTCTGTCCCTGTACCTTTAGGACTCCTGTCTCTGGTCTCTTCTTCTAGTTTCATATTCCTAGTGTCTATTAGCTCCTCTATGATTTCATGGTTGCAGCTTCAGATTAAGTGTTTTAAAGTTTAGCTGTTCTTGTGCACTGTTGTGTGGGTTCCAGGTCATCATCAGCATTTTAGCCAGCATTTCAGCCAGCTGCCACCAATAAAGGATTAAACCAGAGGGCTGTAATTTGTGAGTCCCTTGCTACATAGTCTATGAACCCTTACAGGGTTTTGGTGAAAATGAGGGGCTCCTTAGACTCAGCACCTTGGCATTAAACAGCATCAACCCCATTGTGGCAAAGAGGATCCACTACATCCTCCAGTCTCAAGTGTATCCAGGCTCAAGTCCCATTATGCCAAACCTCTTCAAGTAGCATAACATGGGAGTTTGGTGATTACTAGTAACAGAAATACATGTCATGCCCCTTTAGCAACAGTACTACACTATATAACTGATTTGAGAATCATATTTATAGAGATGGTAAAAGGTAATATGGTATGTTAAATAAAAGTAGGAAACGATAAAAGAATCAGCATCTGAGTGTGTGACTATACAACCGTAAACAACAAAGCACTTCTTGAAATAATGGAGAATGATGCATAACACATTAATAGGTCTTTCTCTCCCTCATTCATATTCTTACCCTGTCTTGCTACCTTTGGGAAGGACTACTAGGGCATTGTCACATTACTTAATGAATGTGTAAATCCTAAGGCTTAACACAGCCAATGATGCTTTTAATTTTTAAAGAGGCAGTGAAAATAGCAAGTTAACTGTTCCATCGTCTGATGTTTCCTTCTAATGTCTGGTGTTTGGTGTGAATAATTGTATTGTACTTCAGTATTTAGTGAGAATTTTCTTAAAGCATGCAAGCTTTCTAGCCACAGAATTTATCTTACTAAAATCATCCAGCTATCTCTGTATTCCTAAGGGCTAAAAGATTCTTCTCTGATTCAACAAAAAGAGTGATTCCCACTGTGCGGTTATAAAGGCAGAAATATTCCAGAGGAAAGTCCACCTTAGCTGTTATACAGAGTGAGAGAGAATGGAGATGAACAAACAGTTTGCAAAAGAAAATATAGTTCAAAGTGGGGCTGTATGCAAAATATCTTATAAACAGAATGACCTTCCTTCCACTGACTGGTTAGTTCACAGGGCAAGTCTCTTATCATTGTTACTAAACACTTACCTTTGTGTTGTGAGACTTTTTGGTGTGGAACTGGGTTGTTAATCACTAAAATCACTGACAAAGTTTTCAACTGAGGTGTAGTTGGTCACATAGCTGTGCGACTTGGAATATACCGAGTTCTTCACATTCAGCAGTTACAACTGTCAGAATTGAATTTCTCAACAGGTTCACTGATCACTAGAGGGTCAAATTTCTATAAATTCCAAACTGAGGTGAGGATATTTGCTGATTTCTACCCCCAGATAAGGCAAATTGATGGAAAATTGATAATATACTGATATAAGAATTGAGGAGGTACCCCTGTCTTTTATACAGATTAATCTCCTGAGCTGTTATATGGAAAATGATCTGCTCCAAGCATTCACAGAGAGAGAGGTGGCAACACCTCTAAATAGTAAATGAATACTTCTGAGTCAATAAAGCTAACAATTTTTAATAGTGTTGAGTATTACCAAGACACTGTATCTTAGTGTCAGACTGGGCTGCTGGGGCCTACCAGGAAACAAGAGATTAGGGGCCCATTAAGAAGAAAATGTTCCTCTTGCCTCTTCCTTCCTCTATTCACTTCATATGATTACCCATCTACTTTTTTGTCTCCAATCCCATACCTTTATACTACTTCAGGAACAAAATGGTTCAGTCTGCAACTCCAGAATGGTTAAATGAGACCAGGGTCCACAAAGAGTTTTCCCTGTGTCCTGGTGAGCCAGTCTGACACTATCCAATGTATGCACCCATGAGCTTCCTTCCTCTTTATTAATTCATCTGCTGATTAGAAAAATTCAGAACTCTGTGTTGCATATTAACATAGTTAAAAGTGCTATTTTTATTTATTTATTTATTTTTTTTACATTTTTTGCTATGGCTATAGAACCATTTGTTTCATGCCACTCTATCAGTAAAACTTCATACATGAAATGGTTAGATTTACAGTATGTCTGCCTTTAATCCATGTACATTGTTTTTTTTAATAATCTGATTTTAATACTTCAGAACAGGCTCTACTATTGGATTTTAAACAAATGAGTTACTGCTTTAAAACTTACACCCAGTAAACAAGTTACTGTACATTTCTTTGTATTACAGATGCCATCCTTCGTGTTTGTGTTTGTTACGATACAGAATGTATACTAAATACAGTAGGTTAATCAGAAAGGCTATAAAATAAAGTGAGATGTGGGCACATTTGTTAAACTGATAACATTTAATAGCTATTTGTGCAATATATCAACTTAAGCAAAGCATATCAAGTGCCACAGCTGTCCTAACCTTCTAATCACCTTCTACTTCACCAAATAACATTTTCAAATCTTTGTCAAATAGTATAGCAGGTTTTTATATCGATAGTGGGGGGAAAAAAGCAATTATATGTCAGAACACTTTCATGCTGACTATACCCTCCAGCAAGTGCAGCTATTATAGTAACATTCCCACTAGAGACGTTATACTAAAAGTATTAATTATTAAGTTAAAGGAGATCACACTGCTAAAATACATCTTGCGTTCAGTGTGTATTTCACAGATCACGGTTTAGAAACCAATGAACAATTTACTCTTGTCTCTGTAATTTGACATGAGAAATGTACATTCCAGTCTAATTAAAAGATAAAACACCTGTAAAAGTACAGCGCTAGGAAATAAGAGGAAACTATCAAGATGAAATAACAGTGGAACCTTGTGTGCATTAAATAAAAACACCAGTTTTCACATCTTGTTACTTATATTAATTAGATGAAAACTCAAAACTAAATGGACCTAAACAGAGAACAATATGGTACCTGTTCAGGTTTACAATGGAACATGGGAATTGTGGTTAGGCCACTGTACTTTAATATCCTCCTCTCAGACCCTAGGCCACTGTACAGCACCCATATGACCACAATCCATACAATGTACTATTATTATGAAAGCAACAAAATGTCATTTTGGCCTGACCTCCAAAGCCATATATGAGCACAGTATAATCCATATATGAGCACAGTATACAAGTAATAAATTCAGAATATACTGTATATAGGCACATAATTAGAATATTTTTAAATATAAAAGTGGCTCTCCACTCACCTCCAAAAGATCTATTGCCTTTGGTTTCCCACAAAGATCTGAGCCTAAGTGCAACCATTCAAACACAAGTTGAGGTGTCAGTTTTGTGCTTGATTTTTAAATAAAGTTTAGAATTAAAACATAAATTCAAAAAGTCCTGACTTCAGTTCCATAGTGCCACTGTTTATATCAAGATTTAAAGTATTCACAGCAGAGAGACATGGGAGTCACATGACTAGCAAGAAGCACATATTCCTTTATATAGATTCAGTAGCAGAGTTTGCAACCTCTTATTAAGTTGTTCTTAACCATTGTTGATTGTTTTCAAAGATCCAGGTCTACAATACTGCTAGACATGTTACTATACTATGCCTAATGCACCAAAGCATAACTGTAAGTGTAAAGAAAAGTGACCTTGTTGTGCCTAAAAATTCTGTGTATAGTGGTAGCACCCTGTAAAAATACAAACTATGAGAATTTTGGAATCCAACATTTGCTATAGTGTCTTTTTTTCAATTTTTACCCATATTAGTTGGCTAAGATAATTGATTATTTAAAAGATCTTTTATATTTGTGCCATATTTGTAGAAAATAGAAAACTAAAATAAGTAAAATAAAAATAAAAAAGTTTTTTTGATTCCCAAAAGGTTTAAAAAAAACCCTATATACTGCTCCCTTTGTCTGTCTGATGCTTTTCCCATCCACTGCTTTTTTATTAATTTCCCCTCGTTCCTCATTTTTCCCCCACTTTTGTTCCTACTTTTTTATTATTGCTCTAACATTGTGTGTTTTTTGTTCTTTCTATCTTTTGAGTACCACTGCCCAAAGATGCCACTTATTTTTCAGAGGTCATGTAAAACTGCTGGGAGTAGAGATGGCAGTTTTTTAAAATTTGCTTTTCAAGTGAGCTGAGGGACCCTCGTGCAACCCAATGCAATATATTGTTATGACTGACTTCTGGGTTGCATCTCACAGGTTAAGCAATTCTGCTATAATTAAACAGATAAGAAGGGTGGGGCTTTCATATATTAGAATAACTTGACCTCTTAGGTGGTGAGAGATAGTTAGTTTCAGGATCTGACCACCCCCAGTAAGTGATTTATCATCTAAATAACACATATTATGGCATTAGAAAGAATAAAAAAATAAGCTATGAAGACAGACTGCCTAAGCTAGGTCTTTTTACAGAAGTGTAGAGGCTCTAAAAGGAGGAGATCTTCATAAAAGTATTTTTGAGGAAAGGTCTGGGAGCCTATCAGATCACCTACAGACTGGACCATTCCTTGCATGTATTAGAAAAAAGATTCTACTTATAGCTGTCAAGAGAGTTAATGTGGCAATTAAAGTGTACCTGTCACCTCAAAACTCTAATACTAATTTAGGTTCTACTAATGAAATAAACGTTTTGTAAATATATATGTATTTAAGAAATGTACCTTTATACAGTGTTTCTCTTTGTCATCTTCCCTGTCAGCCCGACTTTTCTTTCCTGAGTCAGATGGGCAGGGCTAACTGATGATTGTCATAATAGCTCCTCCACTCAGATCCCTGCTAGATAATAATTTAAGGGCAGGTCTGGGTTCAACTCCAGGCAGAGACATATGTACTGTATGTTACAGCTGCTTACTATGTATCATCCCTAGGATGGTCTGCCTCTTCCAATTACTTTGTTATGTTATTCTCAATTAAGCAGGTAAAAGGCCATGAATTGATTTGAGGTGTGGTGCTTGCATTTGGAAGATTTTGCTGTGAAGAAAGCATAAGGTCTAAAGAGCTCTTCATGCAGGTGAAACAAGCCATCCTTAAGCTGCGAAAACAGAAATAACCCATCCGAGAAATTGCTACAATATCAGGAGTGGAAAAATCTACAGTTTGGTACATCCTGAGAAAGAAAGAAAGCACTGATGAATTCATCAAGACAAAAACACCTGGATGCCCATGGAAGACAACAGTGGTGGATGACAGCAGAATCATTTTCATGGTGAACAGAAACCCCTTCACCACAGTCAACCAAGTGAACAACAATCTCCAGGATGAAGGCATATTAATATCCAAATCTACCATAAAAAGAAGAGTGCATGAAAGTAAATACAGAGGGTTCACTGCATGGTGCAAGTCATTCATAAGCTCAAGAATAAAAAAGTTAGATTGGACTTTGCTAAAAAAATCTAAAAAAGTCAGCACAGTTCTGGAAGAACATTCTTTGGACAGAAGAAACCAAGATCAACCTCTACCAGAATGATGGAAAGAAAAAAGTATAGTGAAAGCATTTACAGCTCATGTTCCAATGCATTCCACATCATCTATAAACATGGCATAGGCAGTATGATGGCTTGGGCATGCATGGCAACCAGTGGCACTGAGTCACTAGTGTATATTGATGATGTGACACAGGACAGAAGCAGCCAGATGAATTCTGAGATATTCAGAGATAAACTGTGTGCTCAAATCCAGCCAAACTGATTGGTCGGTGTTTCATAATACAGATGGACAATGACCCAGAACATAAAGCCAAAGCAACCCAGGAGTTTAGTAAAGCAAAGAAGTGGAATATTCTTGAATGGCCAAGTCAGTTACCTGATCTTAACCCAGTTGAGCATACATTTCACTTGTTAAAGACTACACTTCAGAAAGAAAGGCCCACAAACTGACAACCACTGTAGTAAAGTCATTGCAGAGCATTAAAAAGGAGGAAACACAGGGTCTGGTGATGTCCAAGAGTTCAAGACTTCAGGTAGTCATTACCAACAAAGGGTTTTCAACCAAGTATTAGAAATTAACATTTTATTTATAGTTATTTAATTTCTCCAATTACTTTTGATCCCCTGAAATAAAGGGATTGTATTTAAAAATTGCTTTGGTTCCTCACATTTTTATGCAATCATTTTGATCAACAGTCTGAATTAAAGCTGAAAGTCTGAACTTCAACTAATTCTGAATTTTGTTCGAAATTCATTTGTGGTAATGTACAGAACCAAAATTAGAAAAATGTTGTCTCTGTCCAAAAAATTATGGACCTAACTGTAAATACATTAGAGATCAGTACAGAGAGCTCTCCAACAGTCTATTCATACCAAGAACTGTAATTATAACAAAGGGGCATCCTCTACGTTTAGAACAGTGAGGCTATGGAACTCTCAACCTGGAATTTTTACTGATATCGCAATATCGATACTACCGATATCGCTAAAG
Organism: Pipa parva; assembly: GCA_019650415.1. Classification (NCBI taxonomy): domain Eukaryota; kingdom Metazoa; phylum Chordata; class Amphibia; order Anura; family Pipidae; genus Pipa; species Pipa parva. Next base: position 15,376 of record WMED01004239.1, read on the forward strand.
CGAATTTCGGCCGTGCCATTGATCTCAATGGCAGAACGGCCGAAATATCGCTATCACGATATCAATATCGTTAAAAATACCGCTATTGCAGTATTACCGCTGTCAATAGTGGTATTTACTGACTTTAATAAACTTTGCCCAATAAAGAGTTCAAAACTGGTTTGGATGCTTTCCTTCAGAGTAAGAACATTACAAGTACTCGATAACTGAAGGTGGGATCTTGATCCAGGGAAATATTCTGATTGCCATATTTGGAATCGGGAAGGAATTTTTCCCCGTAATATGAGGATAGTTGGCTCCTGTCTCATGGATTTTTTGCCTTCCTCTTGATCAACATTGCAGGATAATAGGCTAAACTTGTGTCTTTTTTTAGCCTTATGAAATATGCTACTCTGTTACTTCTGCTAATTAGTTGATTAGTGTCTATCATCCCCAGGATGCTTTACCTCTGTCAGGGTGTGTCAGTAGCTGATTACCCCTAATCCCTAGAATGCTCTAATTCTTCCAGAGTATATTACAGTTTTGAAGGAAATTATCTTTCTTTAGCAGTTGCCCCTCCCCCAATTGGGTCCAGTAGCAGTTGTTTCTTCTCTGTTTTGACAGTACATATGCCCCTAATAATCACTACTCTACAATGGGTTTACTGAATACAATATTAATAATAATACATAAACAGACTTATTTTGTTATTTTGTTAACATTTTCTCTTAATTTGAAGTAATCATTTTTTTGTGGATAAAAGTATGATATAAAACAATATGACAGAAACCGAGCTTGTCTCATCCTGTTAATGAAGTGCATGAGAACCTAGCTCACTGCTTCCTGCCCTTTTCCTATAAAGGGCAAAAAAAGAGCTTTAATTATGAGCTGTGATGAATATGAAATATTGTATTTGCAGGTTTGTAGAGTGCTGTATAAATAATGAATATATCACACCAGTACAGACAGCTAAAGCATCTAGACATTAATTAGCAAAGTAGCTAATATAAAAATAGCATCAGTAAAAAAGGATGTATACATGTATTATTAATTTATATACACTAATCAGCAAGTTTCCCAAGAGAATGATGAAACCTCCTCCCTTTCACTCCTTATGTTAAACACATAATAATTTAGCAGCTTGTGTTGCAGTGTGCTAGCACTCACGGTCACATAGTGCACACATGTAAGGTCCCAGTGGCCAGTCTGGTGTTACTCTCGACTGGAAACCAAAACCACCAAACACTGGAGAAACTGTTTTTTTTTATTATTATTACCTATATAAAAAGCAAAAAAAACTTATATTGCCATGTGGAAGCCACTTTTGAAAGCATTTTTTGCATCGATAACTTGTTTTTATTCCCATATAAATCTGCAGAAATCTTTATAAATTTCCCCATAACTAACTGTTGGTCACTCAAATTGGAAAGTATATTTGTAAAGTAAAAAGAGGCAAATTCACTTATTTTAATGTTCCTAAATCACATTACCAACAAGCTTTTTAGCATCCATGCATATAAGCAGCTGAAAGATAATTTTTCAGACAAGGGTAACACATTTCAACACATGGAATATGTCCAATCAATTTTAACAGACCTTTTATAATTTAAGATCCCATTTTCAATTACAAGTGAGATCATTCAGGCAAGCAGTATAATGCCATTTACAGTTAATTTTATTGCCAGTATTGGAACAAAAGAATATTATTCAAAATGTAAATGCGACTTCTGGTAAAACAGTAAAGGCCTACCTAAAACATTAAATATGTACAATAATGTGTTAAATAGATAGCAATTTAACAAAAAACCCAAAAAGCAAAGGTATAACTGCTGCATAGATTGCATATACTTCTGTCCTTATGAGTGTTACGAATGGCAAGTGAAGTAAAATCAGCACATGCTGTGACATGCCCTGAACTGGCTTCCTAGTGGTGGGAGTAAATCTGTATTATAATCAGAATTAGCACTCCCAAACAAAAATCTCATATGGGTTATCCAACATAGCATTAAAAATTGCACTACAACACATAATACAAATTTTGCTTTATGCTCTCAGTGGGATGAGTAGTACACACAAATTATGCCACATTATAGAGTTAAATAAGGTCTATGCGGGCCTACCCTCAAGACCAATAAAAACATACAATAAGGAATACATGTTTAGACTTACTGATTTTGCAGAATAATAATAACAATAGAAGAAAAAACAAGCTCTTGGAGGAGACGTTATCTGCGGATCCGAGCCCTTCCTCCTGTTTAATTGATAGCGAAAGTAAATGTAATTACTTTCATGAGCCTGGAGCATGCTCATTTAGTAAGCATAGCCCTTGACTAATGTAGGAGGGGCTAGGATGAAAACCTCTTCCCCAAGTGCTTGTTTTTTCTTCTATTGTTATGACTATTTTGCAAAATCAATAAGCCTAAACCTTTTAGTTTTAACATTTTTTGTACTTAATACTAGGTGGCCAAAAATGAAAAGCTCTTTAAGGACTTTAGAGTCCCTTTAATATAAGAAAGATACAGTTAGAGTGACATTGTCTCCATTAAACAGAATCATTGGAATCACAGGAAGATGGCATCACAATATGACCACTAATGTTTCACTGCAGTGTTCACTGAATAGTCTCCAGAGCTGTTTGCTTTTTCACCAAGGGAATTTGTGTCTGCCCAAGCTTAGTGGCACTTAGAGGCAAATTCACTAAGCTTGTTGAACTCAGTTGGGTAACTGGGTTGCACATAGAAAAACATAACAGATACATAGTATACACCACTTTGGTACTCATAAAAATAATCCAAGAGAGGATCTACAAATAAACAATTTGTAAATAATTATAAGTTTTATTTCAACTCGTAATGCTGACATGAAATCCGTGATGTGGCTCTGTGCACTGTAGGTGAATTCACTAGAGTGGAACTTCCTGTGTTATCCTTTATAATTTGTTATTGTGCAATTGTATGAAACAGTTAAGAAGGGCTTGATCTTTAAACCATGTATGAAATAAAGTAATTATTATTCTGAGCCATTACTCTTTTCCCTGCCATATATTTTGTGTGCCTTTTAAAAAGTATTTGTGTTTGACAGAACATTATAGTTTTTTTTTTTTTTTACACTGATACATTTTGCCTTGTGTCTTGGGTAACAAATTTTGGGGCTTATTCATCAAAGTGAGAATTTGAATGTTGAAGTGAATTCACATCACTTTGGGTTGCTACAATCCAATTCTCTACTTCTAATTCACTAAAACAAGAATTGCCATAGACAAGATGAGGCTGGGTCAGTAGCTGTCTCTTGCGTAGTGTGGTGTAGTCAGTCGCACAATAGGAGTCCTGTCCTGCCATCAGTCTCCTAATTCACCACTTTGATCTGGTGAAGTAAAACTGGGGAAAGTGACACAATATGACACTACTTTGATAGACACTGATACTTCATGAATAGGTAAATTACTTGTGTATGCATTGCACAAAATGGTGCCAAGTGCTCCATACGTCTGACGCCATGTAATAAGCCATTGAATTAGCCTCAAATTCACCACATTGCAGAGTTTGATGAATACATGAATATGGGAAAGTGGCGAATAAATGTGAATTCCTGCCTATACGATACAACTCAGCCTTTTATAAATAATCCCCAACAACGTTGTGGAATACGAAATAATTTGTCCCTAACAAGTCACCTCTTAAGTCATCAAATAAGTGCAAAAGTTAGGATGCGAGAAAGCCGTGTAAATTCATGGTCCGCACAGAGCAGAATTCAGCTTACTCTCTTTATATAAACTCATAGGAAAGGACTGATATATCCCAGCAGAGGACCCACAGTCCAGACACATAGAATTCCCAATGCTACTTACTCCTTTTGTGTTCTAGAAGAATACAGTAGAAGGCTGCCATTTGAGCAACATGTAATTTATGTATTCAAATGAAAGACATTCAAATTTCCTGAATTGTCTTTAACACAAATGCAGTTTGAGTTCATTAGATACCATTGATATTTACTTGTTCTTGTCATCTTTCTAACCTGAAAATGTGAACGCAATTTTAAATTTCTCATTTCATTTAACATGAAATATAAAGCTGGAAGTAATTGCTTTGTTGTTCAGGTCCTCTACTGACATCACAATCATCCAGATTTCCTCCTTAATAAATTAAATTTTAACTTGTTATCCGGAACCCTGCTGCTTTTTATATTCCACCGCTGCAGGTTCCAAATCAAAGTCAAAAGGATCCTTTTCTCTAGCAACATTTATAATATTAGAAATGATCATGAGTGAAACCCTAATGGTTTATTGGACTGATAAAAATTTGTAATTATTTTAATAAACGACATAAATATCACTTTATTTAATTGGGCATTTCAATTGCTCATTAATATACGTTTGTACTACTGTCATGTATCTCCTTTTAGGATGGGGCCCAACTAGCACATCTTAATTCTAATCTTAATCCAAATGCCATTTATATCTCATTTATCCTCCGGCAGCAGTTGCCTATTATAAGTAGGTGACTGTCTGACAAATTTCAGTATATTTATTTATTTTTTTATATTTCAAAATGACAGAAGAGCAGGACAAGGATACTGATTAAGTATGGGAACACAGGAAAGATGAAAGTCAGCTCTTCCATATTTTAGGAAATTTGGATTAATAACCTGTTGCTTCATATGTTAGTTTGATTAGATGAAGGACTGACTCAAGTAATACAATCCCATAGGAGACTGAAGGAGTAGCAGTCTCCAACCATGCATAATGAGGGTTTTTTTGGGCACAAAATAGATATAATAGAAATAGATAGTCCTGGTATAGTTCATATGCATCAATTCACATAGAATTCTCCAAAGGTAGACCTTTAGGATTAAAAACTGTAGGGTTAGAAACTCTGTCAGAAACTGCATATATAATTTGAGTCCATTAAATATTGTTGAAAGGAAAAAGCCAATTCCATAATGACTTCTCATGCAAACATCTGAAATGAGCCTGTCCATTATGGCCAGTATTGGCATGTGTAGAACTAAAAATATAGAGCCTAATAGCAATGGTTAACAATAATAACATGAAGACTAATTTTATTTACTGAGAGTAATTGTCAATAAAATCATCAAACAGAGAGGGACTTTATAAAACTTAAAATGTTTTTTGACCACTTAATGCTCTAGAAACAGTGTTTTCTTATTATGCTGGTATCATCTATTCAAGAAGCTTTTATCTTGAAAGTCAATCTTTGATGCAAAAGTTGTTTTTGATGCTATATAAATCGATGGAAACTTTCATAAATATCCCCAGAGTGTTATGACTGGAATTTAAATTTACCCACAATCAAATCTAGGGCAGGAGATTGTTACCTTTTTAGCAACACTGCATTAATTGCTTTTAAATAATGAAGCCGGAAGTGGAGATAAAACTCCATTTTATTTTCAGAGGTTCAGCCCTTAAAGTTACACATTCTAGAAAATAGGTTGGTAGAGTCTAACAATTTGCTGCTCCTTAATAAAAGGCAGTGTTACTCTCCTTATCAGGGCCGGTGCTCTGTATGGGCAGGGAAAGCCGTTGCCCTGGGCGCAATTAGCAAGGGGGCGCACGCGCCCCCTTGCTAAACACCATCGCGCTCCTTGACTTTGACTCATGTGACCCGATCGGTCACATGAGCCAATAGAAAG
>WMED01004240.1:0-21001 GCA_019650415.1 Pipa parva
GTCAATAATTAAATAAAGACCAACACACAGTTTCCTCCAAAGTCAAAAACAAACAGTAAGTAGAACATCTATGAAAGACGTCATTCATCCCTAATCTGTCTGCAGCCTGCAACACATTGTGGAATGAAATAAAACACCTAGCTAAACCATCATTATTGAACATTCATAAGACAAGACCAATTCCCTTTTGACCTCATGAGAAAACAAAGGATCTCGGTTATTAGTGAGTTAAACAAATAACTTTCTGAATTGTGCGTGCGATATTTTACTATACACAAAAGACACACGCATTCTACAAGGCTCTCTATGAGGGATAAGCCTTAAAATGGCAGCTAAACCGAGCTCTCTGGGCTGGTGAACTCAGAACCACAATGCATTGCAGGCCACTGCAAAAGGTAAAAAGCTTACAATGTACATCATCAGAAATAACAGAAATGCAGTGCTTTTAACAAAAAACCTGCTAAATCTGGAAAGATCCAAATTCTCTTCAGTACAGAAAGGGAGCCCCTTCTACACTGTAAGTATAGTGCTTTCATGAGGCCTTTTCAAAGGGATTTAACAGGGTGAGTTGAGGATGTGCAAGTAAGACTGTTTATAACACCACCCCATGCCCGATTCATCTTAGAGATCTGCATTGGTTGGCTTAATTTGGTGGCTGCTGAATACTGATCAACATCAGAACCCTGAATTTCATTGTTTTGTTCCAGCATGACTCCTTGTCAAAAAAAGGCTAAAGAGATCAATGGTGGCATGGGCTGTGATATTAGAGAATACTGACTCGCTCCTCCAAAGCCCTCATTTCTGCATCCTCTGGTTCGGTGATAGGTGGGGGCAAAAGGTGTGATGGATACTGAAGGCAGCGTTCCCCAGCATACTGCTCCCAGCGGGGGTCATCACTTTCATGTGTGATGTAACGTTCCCCAATTTTGCACTCCAGTTCACGAAGGTCCAGCCAAGTTTGGTAATCCTACAAAATTAATAGGATGAAATCAAGAGGAGTAACCACAACTGCAATTTAACTTTACGGTATGATTTTTGATGAGTAAGGACCTGTAAATTAACTCATTATATAAAAACAAAGCATATTATGAAATTATCCTGCAGGAGGTTTGCTTTAAACATGGATTTATTAGTGTTTGCCGTCATTGTTGCCCGACAAAATTGTTTCAAAACTAACCAGATTTATTTATTTCTTGTTTACTTATTTGGCTATGAAACATCTGTGAAACAAAAATGAAGAAAAAGACAACATACCATATTTTATAAATACCATAATTTTTCTTTAATGGTCATAGTGTAACATTTAAAGTGTAAAACTAAAATGCAAAGATCTGTTTTGTTTATGTTTTAACTTTTAACTGAAAAGCAGTACTAGGTTTTTGAGCATTTCAGTTTTAGCCCGAATGAAGCTAAATGATTTAAAGGTAAGGCTTTCCATATCTCATAGTATTATCCATCTTCTATACAGCTAGATTTTAAAATATGACATGCAAATAAAGGAGTGTTTTCTGTGCCGTAAAAGCACTCTGACAATGTGTTTACCTGTAACCAGGTATGGTTGAGAGTTTTGTCAACACTGTAACGCTTCCTCATTTTTACCTGCAGCAGGTTGTTGATTAGGTCAATGGCTATAAATAAAAAAAAGAAAAACAGACAATATTTTTATGGATTCAATGACATCATACTGTAATTTAGATATAAAAGCCATGTGTCCTGGATTTACTAAAATAGTCCACACTTTTGGTGAAGCTTTGTCCGAAAGGGTCACGCTTTACCTATAAAGGAATGCAAGTTACTAAAAGGAATAGGTGGGGTGTAGTGTTGTACAGGATCCAGCTGACCAGCTCAGCATACCTAAGGCAGCAGCCAGTCACTTGGAGAATCTTACCAGAACAATGCAAAGAACAACCCCAAATTCTAAATATGCCAGCATGAGAGTTAAATGTACTAGTGCCTGTGGGCAGGGTCACCAGTGAACCTTAAACACTATAAATAATGCCTATTATATTATTAATACATTACACTGCCCTAAAATATACTTCTATGGATAGACAAAACTAACCATCAGAAGAGGTCTCTTTCCAGGGGTTCGGAGGGTACATAAAGGCTGCGTTTTGGATTTGATCATGAATGTCTTCATCCTCATTGAATGGGAATGTTCCACTAAGGCTGACATAAATGATCACACCCACAGACCACATGTCCAGAGAGCGGTTGTAGCCCCGGTTTCTTAGCACCTCTGGAGCCAGATACGCTGGAGTTCCAACAACAGAGCGCCTGAAGGACTTCTCTCCAATAATACGAGCAAAGCCAAAGTCACAAAGTTTCACCTAGGACAAGAGTGTTAGTGTACTGGTGGCAAGGCTGAACAATGGATTTTAATTACATTTTTTACCACTTGTTTTTGTCAGGTTTATTGATGATTAATCATAAAATCTACTAAAATTTGTGTTTTGTGCATTTCAGTTGGTTTTACAGATTTCTTTCCTCCGTCTGTCTCATAGAAATTAATGGTTTACAGCAGATCAGAGGGGGCCAACAGATTTTACTTAAATCAAATGGATTTAGAAGTAATACAAAATGGCTAGCTGAAACTAAAAAGTCACTTGAGGTGATACATTTTGAATACAGTTGATGTTTCTAATTCCCAACATTAAGAAACAGAAATCTAAACGTATTAGAATCTGTTGACATCGTAGGTGATAATTAGGTCAATGGCTCACCTGTGGGAAGGGATCTGATGAAGCAAGCAGCACATTCTCTGGCTTTAGGTCACAGTGAACAATATTCTTAAAGTGTAGATGTCGTAGAGCTACTAAGATCTGTAAATAGTCAGGACAAACACAGAGCTTAAAGCAGAATATAGGAACACATCCGAAAACACAATCAAACAGTATATGATTCATATAAAAAGCATGTCACCAACACTGTATATTATAGCTATATCCATAGTTTTACAGTTTCTGCAAATACTGTGACACAATGTGGATGTTGAGCTCTTAGTAAATGCATCTACTACAACATTATATCTAATGGTCTACTCACCATTAAGCAATGAAGTGTGTGTGTGTGTGTGTAAAAAATGCACATGGGGGGCCCTATTTGTCAGATTGTGGGAGCCCTGAAGGGAACCATGACTACAGGGGCCAGAATTGGAAAACAATCTGTGCTATTTTAGTAGCCTTTTCTATACACAGATATGTAGAACTCTAATGGCAGACACAAACCAACTGGTTTTACCAGTTTGCTTCTGACTTCTTATTGGCTTTGTTTTTCCATACCATATCTTGTTCTAAAGTTATCTAGTACAAGAACATTTCCCCCCTTACCCATTTATATACTTAATGGGATGTTTGCAATTATGATCTCCCATTTATTGAAACGCATATAGTTTTATATAGTGAAATACAACTAGACTCTGGTCTACTGCTGGGTAGGCACACATTGGACAAAATTTACTAAAGCAAAAAATATTTTTTTTTATTTTAACTTTTTCACCTGGTTTTCGCTGCAAAAATGGGTGAAAAGGTCAACCTGTTTTCAGGTGAAAAATGGACAAAAAAGTAAAAAAAAAAAAATAATAATAATTTTTGACTTTAGTAAATTTTGTCCATTGTTTATGTTTAACAATAACCCATACAATTTTTTTCAAATTAAACTACTCAAAAATGTGTTGTGAGGGCGATGAAAAACATGGTTTTAGCTATATTCGTCCAATTAAAGTAATGTATTATCAATCATAAGGCTTACCATGATCACAATTGCTGAAAATTTGACTGGCTTGTACAATTGTTGTTGCACAAATCAATTTGCATACAGACAATGATCTAAAACTAAAATTAAACATCTAAAAAGAAATTCAGTGACCATAAAAATTATTAGTAAATGCCTTCATGAGATAAAAACATCTTTGAATTCCTCCTAAATTTTCTTTTACCTGGGTGACTAAGAATTTTGTAATACGCTCAGGTAACCGTCCTTTTTCACTCGATAAAATCATTTCCAGCATGTCCCCGTGCAACTTTTCCATCACTACAAATACTCTTTCTGGCGTTTCAAACATACACTCTAGATTTACAACACCTCGATGATGCAAATTCTGGGAAAAACAAAAAGCACGAAACCTATTTGTATGGAACCAAGAATCATGGCATAAAGTTTTTATTTACTTCCTTGTTTCATACAGATACAAATAACAAGATATATTAAAAGTTAAGAGTTTATAGAAATGTTCCCAAAGATAAGGGAAATTCATTTCTAACAACTTTCATTATATATTTAAAAGAATGAAACTACAGCACAGTGAACACTACTGCATGGAGAAGACAGAACAAATGCACAGCTAACTATACATAAACACCTTTAAACATAAAAAAATCTTATAATGCAAATTAAGGATGTCTTATCATTACTACATTCAAATAACAAGGTAAGCAACACCAAAAAATGGAAATCCCTCATATGTCTTTATATAAATACTTATAAAAATGTGAAAGATTTCTAGAAAGCATGTTATTTCATTTGTAAAAATAAATACTTCCACCTTGTTTGGCTGTCACCGGACAACTTATTAATGAACATCGAAAGTTCCATTAAATAGAAGGGGAACTGTTTAACCAACAGATACACAATGGATACAATTGGGAGCCATATTTGGCTCTTTAGCCACATTGTGCTGCTCCGAGCTAGCTGCCCTCCCATGGCCTTTGACGTCTCTTGTGATGGGATGTCAAAGGTCATGTGATTGGGAGCGTAGGCGCTCCTCCCCCTTTGCGGCTCCGGAAGACTTTTTCAACGGTGGAGAAGGGAGTGAAACGGCTCCCTCCTCTACAAAGATTGCCGACCCCTGGTATAAGGCAATACAGCCAAAATGAATACAAATCTGGTTGTTTGTCTTACTCGGTAGTACTGTGTTTAACCATGCTAATCCAAGTAGGGATTTGTGTTTCCAGTTCTTTACATTAGGTCAAAAACTCACTAATTATAGTTAGTGGAAAATTGAACCATAAATGCTTATCTTTCTACTGAGAAACAATATCTGCAGCGAGAAATAAAAAAATACTTCTAACCTACTTTCCAAGCTATAGTTTATAGTAACAGTAATCGTATATCATTGACCGGCTCAGTTTACATAAGCCAGTCTGTTATGTGGGCCATACACAGCCAGATTATTCTGCAGATTTTGATTTTTTTTCAATAACCAGTTGTGCAAAAAATCTGTTCATACTGGAATACAGATGTGTTGGACATTTTAGCAAATTCTATCTGCAGCTCCTGTATGCAGTCATTGACAGGTGAATGTAAATGAAAAATACAGCGATTGGGATCTGCAAATATCAGTATAGTACATGTGTGCCAAATTCTCCAGAGAAATGACCATTTGAACAGTGGAATAAATGGATGGATAGGCCCGTTTAGGTCAGACTTAGGGGTTATTCACTAAAGTCCGAATTTTTGTGTATTGGTGCAAATTCGCCAGATAAAGACAGTCGCAATAGGCTGCTACTGTTGCAGTCGCGTCTTTATAATGAGAATATTGTCGCATTCGTCACTTTATTATGGGAAAATTGTCACAACTTTACAATGGGGAAATTGTAGCAGATTTGCTATGGGAATCCACTGTTTGCGAATTCGACTGTCGAATTCGCACCTTAGTGAATAACCCCTGCAAATGCATAATATAACAGCAGCAATAACTTTCTATTGGCTTAGACAGCCATCAAACCCTGCTTTACCAGGACAAAGCTTAACTGCTGCTTCATACCATCATACCAGAGTAATCAGTTAAAAGTTTGACTCAAATGATGACAAAATGATCCTTTATGATGCTGGAAATTCCTTTTTTTGGATCTACAATAACACATTCACAGTTTAGTGAGCAAAACTAGGTACCTGTAAAATGGCAACTTCATTGCGCAACTGACTCTCTTGTTTAGTTGGAAACCGCAATTTGTCGATAATTTTTATTGCCACATCCCGACCAGTCTTTCTGTGCTTACCTAAAAGAAATCAAATGTTACATTTACTAATTAAAAATAAAGTGGCACAGCAAAAGACTGAGCATATCCATCAGACTGAATTTATACTGCTTAAAAGAACAGTAACACCAAAAATTCAAAATCCCTCAAATGCATTCCTAGTTACTATATATTCAATATGTGCTTTCAAAAATTCTAAAAATTGAGTATAGAAAGTAAGATATTTCGCTATTTTGCTTTAGGGGAGATCTGTTTAACAACATGGGTGCTATCAGTAAAGATAAGAACAGACAGAAGGCAATAAAATTCATGAGTTCAAATTCAAAGGTAACGTTTTTACAAGCGCAGTGCTTGAATAACTGCCATGCCAATCCAAATGGGAATTCAATAGGAAATGGGTCCTTCAAGAACTACTCATTGCTGTAAACAGAGAGCATTCTGGGGATCTCTGTACTGACTGACATACCTCCATAGACAATGCCAAACTGGCCTGACCCAAGCACCTCATCTGGAAAGATCTGGTACACGGAGCTTATATCCTATTTAAGATCAACAAAAAAAAAAAAAAAATTAATTGATAAAATCAATATAAATTATCAGTAAATGAGGCAATAACTAATGTACCAGCAGTGTAACTAGAAGCATGAAGCCCCAGGAGGAAAATTTAGAATTGGGCCCCCTTGACTTGCTGGCTAATCACCTATATCCCTAACAATGTCCATTTCTTCCCGCTACTTCAGCTATTTAGTGATATGCATTAGTCCCTGCTTGTTGGACTATTTGCTATCTTGTTCAGTGGCACAAGGTATTGACTGGCATTTCACTGGAAAAGTAACATTTTTGACCGGGATAAAGCAAATCTTAAATTATGTATTTAATATCCATCAGGGATAGATTAATTAATTCTGTGTCCATTTTTATATTGTATATGTTAGATACCTATATGCCATAAGCAAATAAGTAAGACTACCTTTGGCACTTACTATGGTGCTAGAATAAGGTATGGATTTACATACATCGATGGTGAAGTGCTATTGATTTTATGAGTGGTGTGGTACCAGCTCTGTTTATTCACTTAGATTTAAGTTGAGCTACATTAAAATTGCACATGTTTATACTTTCATTTTTACTATGACTAGGGATACATTTTGTGCACTTATCATGCAATAAGGGTATACCAGGTCTTTTTTCCTTTGCTTCGTTGTTGAAGTTAAAATGTTGACATTGTAAACAAACCCTTGCCGAATGTTTTTACATTCATCTTATTTGTATGTTGTGTCAAACAAATTATCTTTTAACTCTTTTGTTTGTTATCATTTATTTGCACTGTAGATCAGACGTAATTATTATTTACAGTTAGTATATATAACAAGACTTCTATATGGTGACTATGATCAGTAAAGAATGACCACTGGAAAATTCAACTGTCAGCAACTGGGAAGTTAGATCTTTACAACTGCCACTGTAAATTTTCCCTAGGAAACACAAATAAGCCCTATGATATACTCACCACATTCTCCTGCACTTGACAGTTGGAAACCGAGATGCTAATTGAGACATCCCCTAAAAAACAAAAAAGATTAAAGCTTTAGTGATGTGCTGAATGAGTGAGCAATTGTATAATGCATTCCTATGTCTAATAATGCTGAGTGCATAAAGGGGCTACCTCCCCAGGACTATAGCTTAATCTTTTTTGTTGACTGAAGATTGTCTATAAACCATAAAGAAGTAATGAAGCTGTAAAACAACAGCTATTACTTTGCTTAACACAAATATATGGCTAATTGTTAATATCACAATCACGCTGAGCAAAGGAACAGTAAGTTGCTTATAATAAATAATAAAATAATTTACAAATAATATAAAAATGTAAATAAAGCTTTTAGTGTGGAATAACCCACAAACAAGCAACTTACTTGTATTTTATATAAACAAACAGAATTGAAACCTTTCCTTCAGATATGCTAAATTTTAATACTGTTATTATGAACTTTATAAATTGCAATTGAAATATTGCAGCACATGCAAGTCATTAGCGTTTCTAAACAAGTGATAAAAGGCACACGCTAATAATCATCTGATTATTTTAAACACAAATTTCTACATATATATTAGTAATTTGTGTTTAAAATAAACTATGTACCAGTGGAAAAATAAAAAATAAGGAGAGAGAAGAAGATTGGAATCTTCCTGTTCCAGTAAATAATGCACCATACAGTCAATGATGGGAGCAACTGAGGGCAGGATCATGGAATTCAGTTAAGGGGTGGTGCTTAAATGCAAATATGGCTGCACTGTGGTGCATTCATACGTCCTTGCCGATACCAGGTCATTAAGATATAGCATGGGGCATGTTTAATGCAGTCATTATGACAGGGTTTTCTTCTAAGTTGTACTTTATCTGACCTTTAATGAAAACTCCTGGACCCTTTCCCCATGCAGCAATCTGCACACTTTAGCTAACTTCCATACACTGCAGCATCTTCCTATCATTCACTTAGACAGTTTGAATTTTTTTTTTTTAATATTGTTTTATATAAATAAAACTATACATAATAGTAACTATATCTGATAGTTGCTTTTCCTATAATTTTAGTCCCTAAAGTGTGTCTTCTTGGCATTATAGAAGATACTGTTCCCTTAAATCGTACTAGAACTATGATTAAGGCATTATTGTATTTCACTAGGAAAACCATTTTAATGAATTGGATAGGTTCTTTTTTAACTTCTCTGGTAAAGAGAAGCTAGCTTTTGGCTAGCTATGATAAGGAAACATCTCCCCCTTATTAAATTAACGTATATTTCTAGAAGTTGTCCAGATAAATTTGCCCAAATATGGGATCCTTGGGTTAAGGTATATATGTATTACGGTATCTTCAGGATGACTAAGATGTTATTGATATATATCAGCACTAGTTGTATTTATAATAAATGTTTAATGGATGTATTGCTGTTATTTAATGGTACTTTTGGGAAAAATTTGTTTTTTTCTTTGCTTTTCGTTTTGTTATGTTGATGTTATGTTAATTTGAACACTAATAAAAAGAATTAAAAAATGAAAACACCTGGACCCTTTCCCCATGCAGCAATCTGCACACTTTAGTTAACTTCCATACACTGCAGCATCTTCCCAACATTCACTTAGTTTGAATTTTTTTTTAAAAATACAGATAAATTGGATTACAAGATCTCAGGGAAGCATTTATAATCCCTGCACTACACAATTTGAGTATAGTACAGTGAATATAAGAACAGCTTCATTTTGCAGCTCGTGAAAGGCACGATTATTGAAAATAAATCTCTATTTGTTATTTTAAGATGTTCCATATCAAACTGGCAACTAAAGAGCTTCCCCAGAAATCCATTTTTAGTAAGTTCTAGACTATATTATTGGAGATCATTCACAATTTGAAATGTTATGATTTTTGAGTGATTTGTCTTTCTATTCTGCTCCACGTTTTTCAGTTGCCCAGAATTACTGGATGCAGCAAACCAGAACTTATTCATATGTCTAAATTTTAACCTTTACTCCTTTAAAGGGGACCTGTCAGGTCCACTTAAGACTTTTTTTTAGGAAGCAGGGAGTTGCTAAAAGCATTCAGCTAAGACTGTAGTAAAAGAAGCAAACTTCCTGCTTGTTTTCTGCTCCGATACCTGACTTGAATCTCAAGTCACTAAAAGGATGATTGACATTAAAGTTCCTCCAATCAGATCCCTTAAATCACGATCTAGCAGGGATCTGATTGGAGAAGCTAGAACATCCATCATGTAGCCCCGCCCAACCTGACTTGAGATTCAACTCGGGCATGGCAGCAGAAAAGAAACACAGAGTTTGCTTCTTTTACTACAATTTACACCAAAAGCATTCAGCTAAGATAACTCCCTGCTTCTTAAAAATAGTCTGTTAAGTGGACCTGCCAGGTCCCCTTTAATCATTACTTGCCTTTCTGTTCAGGCCCTGTATACTCTATCTTCCAGTCAGTACTTAAATGGACCTCTACTTACTAGGGTTGGTTAGTCTTGTAACCAGGCAATGATTTTAAGTATAAACAAGGGAGGATTAGAAAGAAAAATTTTAATTAAATTTTTAAATGACCAATTAATAATTATCTGTGAAAACTATTTACTATCCCCTGTGAATTAAATAAATAGTAGCAAGGCTACAATAAACAGGTTGCACCAGCTTCCTATCTTGAAATACTGGGTTTACATGCCATGAAGGAGTGTGTGTTGGAGAGTGCATTATGGGAGCATGCGTCATAGGAGAGTGAGTGACAACTGAAGGCAGACCTAAGGAATTTGTGGAGACTATTGTTTGATGAACACACATTGTCCAGATTCACTTTGAGATAAAGAGAGTAAACATTTCCCAAGACAGCTACAATATGATTATTTTCATATGTATTTACATAGTGCCATTACATCATGCAGTACTTTACAGAAAGCATCCTCGCAACCACGTCAGTTCCTACCTCAGTTTAGGATTTTTGGTGCAAGTACTTTACATGTAATGCATAGATTGTATTTCACACAAGGCAACATTATGCTATCTGAGAACCTACTGTGCTGGCTGCTTCCTCCATTGGCTCCTTTGGGATTGACTGGCATCAAAGCATGTTGTATCGCTATCTCCCACATTCTTGCAACTTCCAGTCCTGCACCACTATTGAGAGCGACATTTCCCAGGTCAGGAGCTATTTGCATTGGTAAGTTCTCACCCACATAGTAGATTATGTTAGCAGTGGTGATCTCAAAACAGTGCGGGTTAGCTCCAGGGGGAAGAAGGGACACGTCTTTAGCAGGTTCCAGGCACAGTATTTCTGACAAAGGGATTTCCTGAAAATTGCAAACAATGTAACAAATGTAAGAAAGAATGTGAAAGTAGTTAATCTGGGTAAATAAATACATAAAATGAAAGGTGCATGGTAGTCCTGAGAGAGCTGTGTTCACTCTTTATTAGTATTATGTATTTATTTTTGGTGCCTTTTTTCTGGATACCTTATTAAAGGGGCACTATAGTGCTGATATAACTGCACACATACATATAAAACTCCTTTATACTAAGCCAATTGCTGACATAAATAGTTAAAATAAGGGAAGAAATAATACTTGCAGTTTGTTTTCTTTAATTAGTTTACTTCATTTTCCTCCCCTTCTCCCCCTCCTCTTTCTGTTCTACAAGTTGGGCAACATGAGAAGAAAAAGCTGCCTGGCTGCTATTGGTTAAGCAGTGTGCTGACCTTTTGGTCGCATAAATTAAGCTTGTTTACAGGAGATTACAGAGGGAAAGGAAAATTGTGCACATGTGCTAAGTAGTAAGTAGGGTAAAAATGTCTGGGGGAGGGTACTTTTTCATGGAAAATTGGCCAGTACATGTCACACACACATTTCCTGGTGCAGGAGTTTAACAGTGCTGCCTACTCAATCATTCTACTTCACATGAAACATCTACTGGGGAGAAACGCTTCTCACTAAGGTACAATACTGCAAATGTAAAGATGTAATTAGATTATAGTTCCCCTTTAAAGCACAGAGCTTGCACATACAGCTTATTCCTTTCCACGAACAAAACATGTAACAAAATGCCTTTATAATTATTATTGTGAATAACAGAGTATTCTGGGAGTAAAATTCCATATGTCATGTCATACTGTTATACAACAAGTCAAAGTTGTTTTTTTTTCTGTTTAAACATACATTGACTTCAAAAACTACTAACAGACAATTTGAAAATCATACACATTAATCTTTTTTTCCACCACATTTATTAATTCCCATACAGTTTATGTATTCTGTTACAGACTGCTGTCTGTGCTACACTGAGCTGTAGCTTTACAGTGGTACAAGTGTTTAGTGTACGCCCTTTAGTGTATTTACCTTGTAGTATTTGCTTCCAGTATCATTTTGAAATAGAGTTACACACTTGCTGTCCAGTCTCCAGTAGTGCCTTTTCCTCTGTTATTGTGAGAAATCAGTAGAATCAGAAGAATTACAAACATTCTCATACACACAAAACAAAGAGCGTCAAAGCAGCCACCAACAAAGTGACAGTGACAAAGTGCCTTCTTACCATGGTATCTTTGCTGGTGTAATGCACCATCCAACCTTCTTTCATGACACTGCTGCTTTTCCTTTTTGTGTGCTTGACAGACTGGACTACTCTCATAAGTGGAATGTTGTTACTGGCTGAAGGGCTAAAGAAACAAAAATACAATATTGTAAAAATGTCAAAACAGTGTTAAGCAAATTGGAATTGGTCATTTGCTTGTGAGTGTTCCATATGCTAAGTTAGGCTTTACCTGATTGTTCGGTCTGATGTGTCTTGATCCTGGTCTGGATCTGGAAGTTCCCCATTTTCACTTTGCAAGCCTGCCATGGATCCCTCAGAGTCTGTTGTGGTTGTCTCAGTCTCATCCATGTCCTCCGGTGGCATTTCACTGTCATCACTTCCCACTTCCATTAAGACATCTTCAGCCCCGGGACTTAACAAGTCTAAATAAACATGTATTGGCATAACATATACATAATCACTAACTCACACCAAGCCCAGAAAATAGGTACAGAACTTAATACAAGGAACAGGAAACCTAGAATCAGATTTGTACCTCCATTAATTGCATCCTCTCCAAGGCAGTTGTGAGGTACTTTCGGTGCACAGCGTTTATGGCAGTTAAACTTGCAGTCCTTGCACTGCAGTCCCTGCCGAAAGATACCCTTTAACAGTTTCTTACAGAACTGGCAGACAGTTGGACGGGTATAGGAGTGGATGACAAATGTGTGAGGCACTTTCACCTTGGAAAGGAGAATCTTATCCAACTGAATTGGGCGGCAGTTGTACAGCTGAGAACCAGATCTACTATGCCGACCCACAAAGGAGGATTCAGATGGGGACTTGTGCTGTGAATTTAATAAAAAAAAGTTCAGATAATGGAAATAAAAGAGAAAAAAAAAACAATTTCCTTAACCTCATTCATCCTCAAGCTCAAATTTACACTTGCTCAATATGTTTCACTATCTATATTACAGCAGACATAGAAAAATAGTTTTGCATGTCCTTTTCTTGGGTGTGATTGAACATGACAGGGTATTGCTAGTCCTCAGTGAGATTAAACAGCCTTTTTGGTATATAATTGGGCTTGACTGCTTGATGGGCTATGCTATTTTAAATCTAAATGGTATTCCTGCTGAAAAGAAAACAAACAAGAAAAAAGAACGTGTAGATATTTTATGCTAAGTAATACTTTATTCCTCTACCTCTGGATAAATCATTCCTGTAATTATATTTATATTATCCCAAAGAGTAGAATAAACAATGACACAAGATGGCAAAATACCTATTTTCTCTCTGAGCTTACATCGATATAAGAAATCTGGAGATCTAAACTTCCACCAGAACATAAAAACCAATAACTGCACTACTAATACTAAAAACTTTCCTCACTTGGTGGCTCTGCCAGACCGTGAAAGGACCCTGAAGCCTGATATTAAAAGGCTGAGCCGTGGGCCATTTCTGAGGGATTTTTTGTTCCAAGCCGAGTACTAGCTGGAATTGCTCCAGGAAATGATTGCTAAAACCAGATTACATTATGGAAACTGCAGCTGATGGGAAGCTCAGTGAGAGGTGGCATAACCCATTCACTGCTGAAGAGGAATGCTAAACCGTTCATGGTGCTTTTTCAGGTTTGAAGAAAACTGCATCTGCCTGTCCAAAATGTTCATATTTGAAAGAATACAATCGCCAAAATCAAATATTTTCGATACAAGTATCACGATACATAATGTTATTGTACTCAAAGTTACAGCTTCTTTTGGAAAGTGGCAGAGAAGTAACAAAATGAATCATAACTGCTTATTGATACTAGTCAAGCTGTCAACCACTGACCAAAATGAACAAAAAAAATAAAAGGGAACATGCAGATTGTTTGGTTAAAATCACACAGACTTCTTCGCTACTCCTTTAAATATAACGTATATGGAAACTATAACAATTTCTTTTTTCCTAGTGAGAAAAAATTGCAGATTCTTAGGTAGAAGCATAAACATACCAGGAGCCATGTTACAATGAATGTTTTTACAACTGCCTTTATAAAGTTGTTCCAACACAGCCAGACTTTAGGTTACAAATATAAAATCTAACTAAAGACATAGGCCATGGATGGATTTTTTTTGTGGTCCCTTTTTGACACCACATTTAACATTTAAGAAATGAATGGGCAACACAAAGGCCAAAACTACAACACTATACTGTAAACCAAATTGCCTGCAATTTTTTATCCAAAATGACAATTTTGTTACATTGCTTGTCTAAAGACGTGTGTACAATGAAAAGCCATAAGGCTTACCACTGCTATACTACACTCATGCGCACTGCAGCTTAAAGCTAAAGGGCAATGCCCTTTATGTAATGTATGTACACCTAGAGCCAAGACTTAACCATGGACACTGCTGTAAAGAGAAGTGTCAGCATAGGCGTATTTTGTACATGTTCAATTAGCAAGAAAGCAATAATAATTGTAAAAATCCTCTCACAATCTAACTTTTTAGTCTATTCCAGAGAATCCTGAAGAAGGGCTATAGTACTGAAACCACACGCAATGGCATGCTACTAGTGTGATTTACATACAAGACCAGGGTTTGCTGGGTATTCTGCATTTTCTACCACACGCCTCTTTTTCTGCTGTTGTACCTAAAGCCATAAATCTAGCAGCTGTGTAAGAACTGCAAAAAGGTATGGTGAGGGGTTAAAGAAAAGAATGCAGCTGAAAAGGACATGAATGAGCAGGCGTGCAACCCTCTGCACATCTGTCTGGCAGCTAAGGATTAAAGTGTTTTATGCATCCAGGAAACACAGAAGATGCAGTATGGGGATGCTTGAGGTGACATAGTACAGCATGGAGCTTAGCCAGAAGCTGAAACTAGACAAAAACTAAACCAAACATCACAATGTATTGAAACCCTGCTTCCTCCACGCAAAGAATCCCATCATTCAAACACAAATGCAATTCTGTTCTTCTATACAAGAATCATATAACAGCAGCTGAACATACTAGTAACATACAGTAGAAATCAGAGCACATTCACATACAGAAAAAAGCAAAACTGTATATTACAAATCACTGCACTTTGTGCAACTTCTTGTATAGATATATTATTGTTACACACATTCATCTACTCATAGTCACATTAAAAATAATGTTATTTGCACAGACAGAACAATGCTGCAGTCTGCACATCTTCTAGTATGTTTACATGTACAGAATCTACCATTACTAGTAGATTTCAATATGATTTTTTTTTTTTTTTCCTTTATCTTACTGCCTTAATGCTAGGATCTCTATCAAAATGATCCTATTTGCATACATGTCCACACAGAACGTCAGTTTGTATACAAACCTAGAAAATAAATATAGTTTATAAAGGATATGGACAGGCACACAAAATCATGCCAAATGAAAAATATCTTTATCCTAATCTAAAAATTACGCAACTAAATCTATACACAATTGCTGAACTGCACATTAACTTCTTGACCTACATGCTTGCTAATCTGGGTAACATGCAGCTTGAACAGACATTCCAAAGCAAGTGCATGTTCTCCCCTATTTGCTCACCTTTACAATCTCATGCTGAGATTTGCACTCGCATGCAGACATGTATTCTTTGTAATCCAGATAACATTTTAAAAAAAGTGCATAAAATGTCTCTGCCCGCACGAAAGCCAGTTACACATTGCATTTTACCACATGCTTTTCACATGCATCTGAAGGCTGCCAACTGACTTCTATAATACAGCAATATGAAAAAATATCTGGGTAAAAAATACCAGTATTCAATGGTTGTACAACAGAAGTTAATGGGCAGCTGTCAGATGCATTTTACAGCAAGCGTGTGTCACAAGATGAAGGGGCACTCAGTGCTAATCCCTAAATGCCTCTTCCCTAATCTCTAAATGTGTATTGCTCTCCATGTTCAGAAATCTGTGTTAATGATTATAATCTCTATACAACTGCCTTACAGATACGCTCATGCATGCAATTTGCGTGCAAGAACATTGCTCACATGCAAAAGCACATTCAACTCTCAGGCCTCACGCAGAGGTGCATTCTGTTCTTTTGATACATGCAGAAGTGCATTCTAATCTTTTGCCACATGCAGAAACATATGCCAGTTTCCATCCACATAAATGCAGAAGTGCAGTCTAACCTCTGGTCACATGCAGAAGCCCTTAGTAACCTTCTAGCCACATGCAGGGCTGCAACCTAATCTCTTGTTTTAGTAGCAAATGATAATTTCTTTCCAAAACAAAGCAAATGTTACAAAATATTAAATTGAGAATAAACCCCTGAATTAAACTGTCACAATAGCTTGTTCACTGAAGCCATACATTCTGACTGTTGCACATATTCGAACACGTACATGGCACAATGCTATAATACATCATGTACTTGCATGCATTATTATATCCTCTGCTACTCTGTGCATTTGCAAACACCTGTACACATTTAAAACTCCATGTAATTCAATTAACAAATGCAGAATCCTATGCCAGTCTCTTCAACCTTTTAGATTTAGATTTCTGAATATGAAAACTGATTTATGCCAGAAAATGTAACTTGGATCAATTGCACATTAACATTGGGTTCTCAATCAGGTTTCATCTACCATTTATCTTCTTCAAATACCATATAATCACTCACATCTCAGCTCCCCATTACTACTTCAATGCACCCAAGAATAGAAGACAATTTTTATAGTCATATTTTAAATCCCACAAAAATACTGACTGCTTTGCAACACTACGGGGCTAGGTTCCACTTGCTCAAAAAAAATGCCACGTATTTAGAAAATGCATCAAGAAAATAGGCCTACTATTTCAGTCCAGTGTACTTTCTAGACAAGCTTTTCTTTTGTACTTACCCAATACAGCGCGCGAGCACTCCCTCAGCGTTCACAGCTCCTCCTATCTGGCAGCATTTTATGCATGGCATACACAAGATGGCAAAAATGCAACGTCAAGCGTTTGTACATGTGCACGTTATGCGCTAGTGCAGCTGAAACAAGGTAAGCTCCATAGGGATTCGCAGCATGGTTTTTTTATGCAATCTGTAAAGGGCCTAGTTGGTAACTTGCATTTATTTGGCACCAATAAATATATATTGACTTTAGGGGTGTGCACTTCAAATACTGTGCTTTCTCTGTTATAACTGGTTATTTTGTCTATATAATATAACTCAGTGATGCCCAACCTTTTTCGGCCTGGGGACAACATAAATTTGCAACACGCACGTCATGGGCCGCTTAAAAGTCGCGACAAATTTTAAAGTTACAACTGTGACAATTTTACATAGTAAAGTCGCGACTGCAACAATATTCTCATTATCTGTTCTCAGATTTTTATCTTAGGTAAAAGTCTCATATCCCAGGAGCTCCGGCGGCAGGAGACTTCTGGGAGGCGGGCAGATAGCCGCATTATACTGAGCTCTGCACCAAAGACAAGAGGGAGAAGCAGAACTGGGAGTGAAGCAAAGTAGCTGTAAAGTTTCGCTGTTGTGAGGACAGCAATGCGGGCCAGATAGCTATGAGTCGTGGGCTGGATATGGTCCGCGAGCCGTAGGTTGTGTGCCACTGATATAACTTGCTTACTGTTATATCTATTTGATGGCATACCTATAGGTACATATACCACTATTCAATGTATACATAAGGTGCTTGGTTACTTTTACCTGCAAAGTGTATTGTTGTTATTTGTTATCCTGCTAGTCAGGTCCCAAGAAGGGTGTTCATTATTAGTGTAATCTCTTTCCTGGGAGGCACAACATTAACTCTTACATTGCCACTCTCCCAACTTTAAGTGGAGGCCCAGGCTCCTGTTAGTGCCATTAATCAGACTAAACTTTGTCGTCTTATTAACAAATAAGCTACAGACCCTTAAAACATTTTCAGCTGGGTAGCTGAGTTGACTATGTTGACACTGGTGCAGAATCCTGAAAGACACCACATGAATATGCATCCAAAAGAACGGAGTGCTAATGTTTCTTCTTGTGAATGGAATTTACCCCATTTACCAAACAACAGTGCAAAACAATGTTACAGGGGGCGTAAGCATTCCTTTGCCCCCTAGGAGGAGGTACACCCCAAGAAAATTTGTTCTGCACTGTGGTTCAATAAGTGGGGTAAGTCTGCCCTGCCACTAACCTGTGTGGCGACTAGATGATTTGTTCCCCTGCACTCCTCTACACTCCCTGAATGCCCATTCTCCTTTCTGCAGTGCAATCCAGAACTAATCAGAAATGTGTTTTTTTAAGTGTTAATTCAGAGAATTTCATATTCAGATATGGGGGTGGTTTAATTTGAAGACGCTGTTCACTTTTAGTATGTGGTAGATAAATTGCTGCCTTCTTTTTTTTAAACTAATTTACCTTTCTTCTTTTCTAGTTGACAGGTATGTCCTTGGTCATTTCCACTCTGTTCTTAAAGCCAGCGCCTGGTTAACACTCCCTTGCTTGCTGGGCATTTTCAGCAATCTCTTTGCGTAATTCTGAATATTTATAGCCTTAACTAGATTTTGTTTTGTATATTTAGCTTTAGGACTTATATAAATTGGCCAGGCATCCAACAGTTCTTGACCAAAACTTGATGATGCATCTACCACTGCTTAACCATCACAGCAAATATTTTCCTCAGAACTATTAATGTAGGCAACAATCAAACCTAGAATAACTATTTCTAAAACAATACAGACAGCAGCATATTTCAAGGACATGTATGCACAAACTATAGATACTTTATGCACACTGAATTGCATCCTGCAAAATAACCTTTATAAACACACACTAATACCTCAGGCTCTACACAGACTGCATGCATGGCTGCATGTGTATTATGGACACATACTATAGCTAAAGCTCACTGTATCTAAAGTTTTCCATCATAGTTTTCTCCTTCCCACTGCTATGCAGACACATTCATTTCCCCCACACTCCTGCATAGGCATCATGCTACATTGACCTCTACTCCCTTCTACAAGTGCACTAACCAGCTAATGACTGAATCCCCTGTAGCGGCAGCAGTCAAATACATGGGAAGATGAAGAGCTGGGGTTGGAAAATGAGATGAAAAGACATCACATACCTCATAGCTGGGGCTGAGAGGAGACTGAGAAAGAAAGGGGAGGCAATACAGGAAGAGAGAAGAAAGCCAAGTGTTAAAATGAACTTGCATGAAAAATACCTGGATCACACAGATAGGGAAGGATGAGTTTATGTAGCTTTCAGAAAAGGATATTTGCAAACACAGCTATAACAAATTCCAAAATCTAGAGAATGCAGAGCTTTTGAATTTGTTCACAGACTGAGTACAGTGATTGGCTGCCAGTAATGCAGCTTGAGAGAGTTCAAAAAAACTCACATTGCATTTCTGCATGGATGGGACTTTCTTTGCAGGAGTTACTGTTAAACGCTACTGAGAGTTTTTAGCTGTTCAAAGCTGGTTGAGAGAATCATGATAAATTCCTCACAGTGAATTAAAAAACAAAACTTTTAATCACATTGACTTTTGTGACTACACACAATTAAAGGTACCTCCAGCCTATGACTCGCTAACTATTGCAAACACTAACTTCTAGAGGCTACTGGAAGTTGTATTTTTGCAATAGTTGAAGACACAATGCAGAACTCTCATCTACAAGGCAAAGTTTGACTTAAAGGAACTTTAACAGTCACAATATACTAAGGAGTAACAAAATAAGCTCTTATTCCTTCACATTTACATGTACTCACATTCTAATGTTCAAACAGGCATAGCTGCAATCATAAACTTACTCCGACACATGAAAATAACAATCTAGCATGCTGATATTCCTAACAAGCTACACATTTACACAGAAAAACACACTTTTCATAAACTTGCACACTTACTCATACAAACTGACACATTCACATTCTTTCAAACACTCCATACACACCAAATTAAAAGTGAAACATGAACGCAAATTCAAATATGACTACACTTATGATCAACCAACCACACTTGGGGCTATTCTCTAAAGTCCGAATTCAACTGTCGATTTCTCAAACAGCGGATTCCCATAGCAAATCTGCGACTGCGACAATTCTCCCATTGTAAAGTCACAACCGCGACAATTTTTAAAATTGTGGCTGGGACAATATTTCCATAGTAAAGTCGAAACTGCAACAATATTCTCATTATTAAGACACGACTGCGACAGTAGCAGTCTATTGCCACTGTCTTTAGCTGGCGAATTCACACCTTTATGCGACAATTCGGACTTTAGAGAATAACCCCCTCATTCTTTTAAAAAAACAAACAAACTGATGTGCACTCACTCCTAATGCTTGCATTCACACTGACTTTAATTTTCCTGTCTTTATAATTCTGGACATTCTTAACTCTCTAAATGTATTATTTTCCATTATAAATCCAGTTAAAACATTTCTCAAATTTATTCTGCAAACTATGTTCTAATAAATGCAGAAATAAATTTAGAGCGTGACAAAGAAGGAAACTCAGACCTTTTTAAAAAAAAAAAATGATTATTATGGGTCCCTTATCCATGAAAAGAATGCATTTTTTAGGAGAATGTTCAGAATATATTGTTTAACATGAATTACTATAGGACAACTCTTCATACCAGTAATGCCTCATCAGGAACACTTGGAGCAGGTTCTACAGATGAAGTACGGATGCTGGACATGCCAGTCAGAGAGACATTGGATAATCTGCGCTTCCGAACACCACTGCAGTTGTTGGGTATTTTGAAGGCGCACCTTTTGTGGTAGTTGAGACCGCATCCTAAAAGAAGACAAACACAGTCAGATTATGCAAACAATAATTGTAATCATCTGAACATTGGCTATGTATGATATTTATAGCCATAAAAGATGCTTAGACAACACCATGGTGCTGTAGAGAAAATGTGGATAGTGACCACTGAATCAGTGCATAGTAGGGGTGTGCGATATGTATCGTGCACGATACTATCGCACACCGGGTTCTATCGATAT